>CM044017.1:34594868-34769868 GCA_024085815.1 Flaveria linearis | reverse complement strand
TAAATAAAACAAACCCAAAACATATGAAAGTACCATATGGCAAAACAAGTGCCAACCAAATAGTTTAAACCATAAGTAAAAGACGGGTGGTTATAAATCTTTAAGAAAAATATGCATGCTGACTCGTGAAGTGCTCCTATCAGCAATCCAGCTTAATGACCTGAGAATAGCATACTAAAAAGTCAACACATGGTTGGTGAGTTCAAGAGTTTGTGCATAAACATAACAGTTTATCAAGTGTGTATAAACATAACAGTTTATCAGTGGCGTATAAACATAACAGTTTATCAATAGCGTATAATTAAGCATGTGCATTGTAATAGCTAGCTAGTCCATTAACAAACGATATTAATACATAGTGATTTCGACATTGAAGCTGACTATGTTATGTTTGCCTCCCGTCACGACTTCACCATATCGTGACGAATAATCATAGGACAAATTGCACCCGGTTGACCTCAAGTCACACAGGTGGGGCTCGTCAGACCCAGTAGTACTACCCAACTTTCCCCGCTATCCAATATTAACAATTCGAAAGTGTGAGGACTTGTACAATGATACACACACTATATTAATATCCATACACATCTTAAATATAAAAAGCGTTTGTAACATTACCAGTATGCTATCTCCCCCAAAAGAGATTCAATAAAACAGTGGGGCATGAACTCACCTGATACGCGTGTTAGACAAGTAAGGTTTAACTTGACAAGGACGAGTGGAAGACAACCTTCAAAGGTTACCTAGAACACACAAGTACATAATACATGTACACAGAAATCCCAAGAGAAACCTTAAGTGTTCTACAAACAAAGAACTCAAGGTTCTATAAAAACAACATACATGTGACCTAGTTGACCCGTTTGACCCGTTGGTGACATTATGCGTTGTAAACCATTTAAAACATACATAAGCATATAGCATACATGTTTAACATTCCAATGACTCACATTTGATGCTACATTCCCAATACATTACCTAAATCATCATGCTATGCCCATATCATACAAGTTGTATAATCCTTAGCAACTAGCATGCTCAGTGTGTTCAAAACACAACTAGTGTATCATATAACAGGTTAGATCATGCATAACCTACTTACATGACCTATAGCCATGATTTAGCATATATGGGTCAAAACAGATAATTTACCAAATAGTCATTCATACTATTCACAACGCATACAAGATGCCTAATACATGCAACATACATTAGTATGATCCATTCCAGTCCCAAACATGATGTCCTAGTTACTAATCAACATATCAAAGCATACATGACCATCAAAGTGCACAAATCACCTAATAACCAAATAAACATTCCATACAACCCAGTTAACAGATTCCACCACTTTAGACACTCATAATAATCATTCTAGCATGATCCTAAAACCATGAATAAGTCAAATACCAATATCCAAAGTTTTTGCACAATAAAGTTTCCCTTTTGGGAAAGTAATACCCAAAAGTGGTTTAACATCCAATTCAACCATAATTCTAACTATTATACACCTAATCAGTTCATATCCTACCTAGACATGATCTACAACACCTAACTAACATGATTCATAGATTTCATACTCAAAAGTCCTATCTTTAGTAATGTATGTGTTCTAGCATGAAATCTTGAATTACTAATGTTCATAACACAATCCAACATCCAATTATCATCATAAACACATCTATAACACCAACATATCAACAATTCAACATTACATACAAAATAAAGTTACTATTATTAGTAACCTATGAACAATTCTCTCAAATCACCAATTTCTTGCAAAATCCATGTTTTCTAGCATTCATACAACCTAATTAACAACCCACCAACATCAAACAATCATCAATTCCATGTTGTAGCCATCAATTTCGAATTAGGGTTCTAAACCACCCCAGTTCATGATCAATCCACTAAAAATATAAAATTCGTGCATAATCAACGTTAAACACATGTAATCAATCCAACTAACATACTAATATCAACAAAACATCAAGATTTCAGTCCCATAACACCAAAATCGCAGCATAGGCTTCGGCCACATCAAGAACATATGAAAACTCACGAAAATCTAACCTTTACACTTGTTATGGCTTGTATTTGATGATTCTAACTTGTTGCAATCCTTGAGACCAACCAAAATCGACTTGTATGTGTGTATTGTAGGCTGAATTCGCAGGTTTGAAGAGGAGAGAAGTGCAGTCGTGAATTGGGAGGGGGGTGGTGGCTAGGGTTTTTTTTTTATTTAATTAGTTTACACAATTACCCTTTTAGCCCTATTTACTTGTATTTTATAAAAATCAGCTTTTAACTTCTTTTTAAGGTGTTTTTAACCATATAACAAATATATAAGCTAGCAATAATCATTATATTTTTATCTTTATAACACGCAACATACGAATTAACACGCGCGTTTCCGCGTTACGCGATAAAATTCTCAAATAGTCTTTAAATCGCGTAAAAACATAAACATAACATAATAATCATCTTTCCAACTAGATTATTATTAAATTAACATTATTACTTATCTTTAAGTCACCAACGTCAAACGACAACTAGTGTGTGCTTACGACACGTGTATGCAAAACTTAACGGAACTAACGGAGTTTGGTAACGGAAAATTACCGGATGTCACATTATCCCCATGTTGAAAGAATTTTCGTCCCGAAAATTGTGTTACATGGTGAGCGTGTTCCATCACTGATCTACTGCATTGGCACACAGAAATCGAAATCGAGTGAGTTTTGAATGAGTTGTCACATCATCCCCATGCTGAAAGAAATTTCGTCCCGAAATTTAAATCAATACCTTGGTCTGCAGACATCGTCTCGAACAGTTGAGGGTACTTAAGCTTCATTTGATCCTCACGTCCCACGTGAATTCCGGTCCACGTCGCGAGTTCCAACGAACTTTGACGATAGGTATTTTGCTCTGCTTAAGTGTTTCACCTCACGATCCATCACCTCGACGGGTTCTTTGATAAAGCACAATTGCTCATCCACTTGAACATCTTCTAGTGGTACAATGAGTGTCTCGTCAGATAGGCACTTCTTCAGATTTGAAACGTGAAACACGTTGTGCACTCCACTCAGCGAATCAGGCAAGGCTAGTCGATAGGCCACCGGACCTATTCTTTCCAGTATCTCAAATGGTCCAACATACCTCGGATTCAGCTTTCCTCGCTTGCCAAACCGAACTACGCCTTTCCACGGTGAGACTTTCAATAACACTTTGTCGCCAATTTGAAATTCGAGAGGTTTCCGCCTCTTGTCAGCATAACTTTTCTGTCTATCCTTGCTGCAACCATACGGTTCCGTATCTGCACAATCTTCTCAGTTGTTTCATGAATGAGTTCGGGACCCGTTAATTGACTATCACCAATTTCAGCCCAGCAAACCGGTGATCTACACTTTCTCCCATACAAAGCCTCGAAAGGTGCTGCCTGTATGCTAGTGTGATAACTGTTATTATAGGAGAATTCCACCAGGGGCAGGTGAACTTCCCAGTTGTTTCCGAAGTCGATCACACAAGCACGTAGCATATCCTCCAAAGTTTGTATGGTACGCTCACTCTGACCATCAGTTTGTGGATGATAAGCAGTACTCATATCCAATCGTGTACCCAAAGACTTTTGTAGTGACTGCCAGAAGTGTGACGTGAAACGAGCATCGCGATCAGAGATAATTAAGATTGGTACGCCATGTCTCGAAACGATTTCCTTGAGATACAATCGGGTTAGCTTCTCCATCTTATCCGTTTCCTTAATTGCAAGGAAGTGAGCGGACTTGGTCAACCGATCCACAATGACCCAGATTGTGTCACAACCAGTATTAGTCCGGGGTAGTTTAGTGATAAAATCCATGGAAATTTGTTCCCATTTCCACATCGGTATCTCAGGTTGCTGTAACAGTCCGGATGGTTTTTGGTATTCCACCTTCACCTTCGAACAGGTCAAACACTTGCTCACATATGTAGCTACGTCTGCTTTCATGTTAGGCCACCAATAGTGCGCCTTTAGGTCATGATACATCTTGTCAGATCCAGGATGTATAGAGTATTTAGACTTGTGTGCCTCGCTCATAACCAAATCCCTCAGATTTCCATAAACAGGCACCCAAAGTCTATCCATGAAGTACCGAATTCCATCCTCCTTCACTACCAATTGTTTATCCATTCCCCGTAATGACTCAGACCAATGTTTTCCTCTTTAAGGCTTCCATTTGTGCTTCCTTAACTTGTTCAGGCAATGGGTACTGATCGTGAGTTGCAAGGCTCGCATTCGCCTGGGTTTAACTGTTTCTTTTCGGCTTAAGGCATCAGCAACTACGTTCGCCTTTCCAGGTGGTACTTGATAGCGCAATCATATCATTCAAAAGTTCCACCCAACGCCGCTGCCTCATATTCAACTCTTTTTGCTCAAAGATATGTTGAAGACTCTTGTGATCGGTATAGATAGTACATTTGGTACCGTACAAGTAATGTCTCCAAATCTTTAAGGCAAAAACCACTGCACCACTCCAGATCATGGGTAGTATAATTCTTCTCGTGAACCTTTAGTTGTCTCGAGGCGTAAGCTATCACCTTATCGCGCTGCATCAGAACACAACCCAATCCTTGAATGGATGCGTCACAATACACCACGAAATCATCCGTCCCCTCTGGCAGTGCCAATATCGGTGCACTACAGAGTTTCTGTTTCAATAGCTGAAAGGCCGCCTCTTGACTTTCCCCCCATTTGTATGTTGTTCCTTTGTGGGTCAAAGCGGTGAGAGGTTGTGCAATCTTAGAGAATCCTTCTATGAACCGTCGGTAATACCCCGCTAATCCCAGAAATTGTCGTATCTCACTCGGTGTTTTAGGTATGGCCCAATTATTTATTGCCACAATCTTGGCAGGATCAACGTGTATACCTTCTCATTAACAATATGGCCTAGGAATGTACTTCGCGTATCCAAAAGTCACACTTAGAGAATTTGGCGTACAGTTGCTCATTCTTCAACAATTCCAAGATTAATCGTAGATGCTCTTCATGGTCCTCCTTGGTCTTAGAGTATATCAGTATGTCATCGATAAACACAATAACAAACTGATCAAGGTAGGGTTTGCACACACGATTCATGAGATCCATGAACACCGTAGGTGCATTTGTCAACCCAAAAGGCATGACCAAGAATTCGTAATGACCATAACGAGTACGGAATGCAGTTTGGAGATATCCTCCTCACGGACTCGGAGTTGATGGTAACCGGATCTCAAGTCGATCTTCGAATAATAGCTGGATCCCTGAAGCTGATCAAATAAGTCGTCGATGCGAGGTAAAGGGTATCGGTTCTTAACTGTGACTTTGTTTAACTCCCTATAATCGATGCACATTCGAAACGTGCCATCTTTCTTCTTAACAAAAGAACAGGGGCTCCCCAAGGTGATGAGCTAGGTCGAATAAAGCCCTTATCTAAAAGCTCCTGAAGTTGTGATGACAACTCCTGTAGTTCGTTCGGTGCCAATCGATAAGGTGCTCTAGCAATCGGGGCTGCACCGGAAGTCAGTTCAATTTGAAATTCCACTTGACGATGAGGTGGTAATCCAGGAAGATCCTCTGGAAACACCTCGGGAAAGTCTCGTACGACGGGTATGTCTTCCATTCGCCTTTCCTCCGGTTGTTTATCGGTGACGAGTGCCAGGATAGCCAAGCGACCTTTTCGTAGTAATTTCTGTGCTTTCATATAGGAGATAATGCCCATCACTGCACCACTCCTATCGCCTCGGACTGTGAGAATTTCGTCACCAACAGGAATTCGTATGATCTTCTCGTGACATATGACTTCCGCTTGCTTATTTGAGAGCCAATCCATGCCTATCACAACGTCGAAACTTCCTAGTGTAACGGGCATAAGATCTATAGCGAAAGTATGACCAGCGAGTTCAATCTTACAATCTTTAAGAATGTGTGTCACATGGATCTGTTTACCGTCAGCCAATTCTACGGTATATTTGGATTCTAAGGCAGAAGGGATATCGCTTAAGAGACTACAGAACTTTAGGGATATAAAACTCCTATCGGCTCCAGTATCAAACAATACGGTAGCAAAACTTCCATTTACAGAAAATCTACCAGTAACAGTAGTGGGGTCGTTTAGAGCCTCACCTGAGCCAATGACGAAGGCTCTCCCCTTGGCTCCATTGTTATTACCACCGTTACCATTGCCGTTCCCATCTTTGTTGTTGTTGTTACCTTGGTTGTTGTTGTTACCTTGGTTGTTGTTGTTCTGGCCATTGCCATTACGTTCCTCCTCAACTGCGGGCAGTTTCGTTTGTAGTGCCCCTCCTTTCCGCACTCGAAACAACCTTTTGGAGTCTCCTGAGGTTGTTGGGCTTTCCTAACCATCTCAACACGGCAATCCTTAGCCAAGTGTCCCATTTTACCACACCGTTGACACTTGTAATTGTCACATTTCCCAACGTGATGATAGTTGCACCGCGTGCACATCGGCTGTTTACCACCATAGCCGCTCGGTCCTTGGTGTTTGAAGTTGACTGGTTGAAGTTACGAGTGTTGTCAAACCTTCTTTGTTGCTGTTGTGGTTGTTGTTGCTGTTGAGACTGGTGTTGACCACCGGATGATGATGATGATGCCCTATTGTTGTTATTGTTGTTGGTGTTGTTGGAGGTATCCCACTTTCTTTTGTTGTCAGGTACACTTGCAGCAGCGCCCCGTTTTGGCAACCGCCCTTGCTCCACAGCTTCGTCAGTTAATTTGTGGGCCAGTCGAATAGCTTGTTGTATAGTGGCGGGGTTAGAGGAAGTCACCAGGCTCCTAATTTCGGGCACCAATCCCCGGATGTAATGTTCCACCGCTTGTGCATTTCATTCACCATTCCAGGACATAGTGTGGCCAGCTCGTGGGTTCTTGTGGTATAGGCCTCGATCTCGGAACCTTGCATTTTCAGCTGCCAAAATTCCATTTCCAACTTTTGGACTTCGCTTCGAGGACAGTATTCCTCGATCATCATATCTTTGAATTCATTCCATGGGAGTTCATCTGCCATGGCCTGCCCTAGCATCTGCACCTGCGCGTTCCACCAGGACAATGCTGCACCATCGAGTGTCCCCGTAGCATATTTCACCTGGTCAGCAGGTGGACAGTTGCATTTTGAGAAAACGGACTCCGTTTTCTCAAACCACCTCACCAACCCTACAGCTCCCTCGGTTCCACTGTAGGTGCGGGGTTTGCAGTCCATGAAGGACTTGTAGGTACATGTTGGCGGTCCTGCTTTAACACGATAAATATTGATCAGATGTCTTATTCGTTTAACTATAGGATTGACAAAAATTTTCCATTATCGTTTACCTGCGGCCTGTCCTACTTGAGCAGTAGTTAACGCTGCCTGGACTGTGCATTTATTAAGGCTGCTAGTTCCGCAGGGGTTATATTGATGGTACCGGCGCCTTGGCCACCAGCACCTTGGTCACCGGCGCCGCGTCCACGCCCGCGCCCGCGTCCTCGGCCACGTCCACGTCCTCGGGCGTCCATTATTCACTTTACATTCACAAATACAATAATGAGTAACATCAAACATATTTATCTCATTGAAGTATAAAAACAATAAGTAAGTAATGAATCATCACAACCACAACATTATTAACAAAAATAATAACCAAAGGTAAATAAATTGCAAATAAGTCACAAGTCATTTATCAATGTCAAAATTTGAGTTTGTTGTTCGAGTGGGGAAACAACCCTTCCCACATAGGTTCCAAAATAAGAAACGCTACATAGTCCAAGTTGTTTAAAGAAAATAAAGAGTATCAATCTACTATGCCTGAGCCGTCACTGTCATCGTCCATCTGCACGGGCTCCTCTTCAGGTTCCTCCTCAGGTTCCTCTTCAGGTTCTCCTCCTCTTCGGGGCCTCCACCGGAGCAGGAGCTAAGGCTATCTGAAGTGCCGCCAACTGGGCCTCTAAAGCAGCAAACCGGTTGTCGACTTCTTCATCGCGCTGTTCCGTGCGGTCACGCGTCCACTCAGCCTGTCATAACCATCACGCATTTGGTAACACCCCTCCAAGGTTTTACCATGCTGATCCCCTAGTTCACCCAGTTGGTGTCGCAGCGTGTACATCTCGTGTTGTAGTGCACAGACACTGCCAGTAAGTCGTCGGACCCGGTGTTGCTCCGTGTCCAGTGCTGCCACCAATGCAGCAACGACCTGTTCATTGGGCTGCACCAGCCACGGAAGTGTCGGTAATGGTTGTCCAGTGCTGGTCCTAGTCTGAGGTCTTGGTATAGGCACGCGTTCCCGATACATAAGGTGATCCACAAACTTCGGGTAGAAGTTCCAATCACGGGGAGGGTCACGTTCAGGTGCCACGAATGGTTGATCCCAGTCGAATTCACCTCGTGGATAGTCCAAACGAGGCCAGTCTAGTCCGTCGTCAGGCACTGGTCCAGGAGGTGGGGACTCGGGTCGTGTGGGTGATGCCGGTAGTTTACCACGTGCTCTCGAAGACGATGCCATGCTGCAGAGAGTGTGATGTGTATGCCAATGAGTATGCAGTAGAAAAATCAGGAAAAGTAACTAACTAACTGTGTGCGGTTATAGTCTAGTGTGTATGCAACCTAGTTCTCTATAACCAATGGCTTTGATACCATCTGTCACACCCTCAAAATCCACGTGCGGAGTTTTACCGCGAGGCGTGTGAACAAACCAGGATCACAGTCAATAGTTACTCGGAACGACTCTATATGCTACGTTTAATGTAAATCAACCAGAGTTTAAAATTTAAAAGACCTGCGGAAGCGTAAAGTAAATAAAACAAACCCAAAACATATGAAAGTACCATATGGCAAAACAAGTGCCAACCAAATAGTTTAAACCATAAGTAAAGACGGGGTGGTTATAAATCTTTAAGAAAAATATGCATGCTGACTCGTGAAGTGCTCCTATCAGCAATCCAGCTTAATGACCTGAGAATAGCATACTAAAAAGTCAACACATGGTTGGTGAGTTCAAGAGTTTGTGCATAAACATAACAGTTTATCAAGTGTGTATAAACATAACAGTTTATCAGTAGCGTATAAACATAACAGTTTATCAATAGCGTATAATTAAGCATGTGCATTGTAATAGCTAGCTAGTCCATTAACAAACGATATTAATACATAGTGATTTCGACATTGAAGCTGACTATGTATGTTTGCCTCCCGTCACGACTTCACCATATCGTGACGAATAATCATAGGACAAATTGCACCCGGTTGACCTCAAGTCACACAGGTGGGGCTCGTCACACCCAGTAGTACTACCCAACTTTCCCCGCTATCCAATATTAACAATTCGAAAGTGTGAGGACTTGTACAATGATAACAGCACTATATTAATATCCATACACATCTTAAATATATAAAAAGCGTTTGTAACATTACCAGTATGCTATCTCCCCCAAAGAGATTCAATAAACAGTGGGGCATGAACTCACCTGATACGCGTGTTAGACAAGTAAGGTTTAACTTGACAAGGACGAGTGGGAAGACAACCTTCAAAGGTTACCTAGAACACACAAGTACATAAGTACATGTACACAGAAATCCCAAGAGAAACCTTAAGTGTTCTACAAACAAAGAACTCAAGGTTCTATAAAAACAACATACATGTGACCTAGTTGACCCGTTTGACCCGTTGGTGACATTATGCGTTGTAAACCATTTAAACATACATAAGCATATAGCATACATGTTTAACATTCCAATGACTCACATTTGATGCTACATTCCCAATACATTACCTAAATCATCATGCTATGCCCATATCATACAAGTTGTATAAATCCTTAGCAACTAGCATGCTCAGTGTGTTCAAAACACAACTAGTGTATCATATAACAGGTTAGATCATGCATAACCTACTTACATGACCTATAGCCATGATTTAGCATATATGGGTCAAAACAGATAATTTACCAAATAGTCATTCATACTATTCACAACGCATACAAGATGCCTAATCATCATGCCCAATACATTCCCATACATTACCTAAATCATCATGCTATGCCCATATCATACAAGTTGTATAAATCCTTAGCAACTAGCATGCTCAGTGTGTTCAAAACACAACTAGTGTATCATATAACAGGTTAGATCATGCATAACCTACTTACATGACCTATAGCCATGATTTAGCATATATGGGTCAAAACAGATAATTTACCAAATAGTCATTCATACTATTCACAACGCATACAAGATGCCTAATACATGCAACATACATTAGTATGATCCATTCCAGTCCCAAACATGATGTCCTAGTTACTAATCAACATATCAAAGCATACATGACCATCAAAGTGCACAAATCACCTAATAACCAAATAACATTCCATACAACCCAGTTAACAGATTCCACCACTTTAGACACTCATAATAATCATTCTAGCATGATCCTAAAACCATGAATAAGTCAAATTACCAATATCCAAAGTTTTTGCACAATAAAGTTTCCCTTTTGGGAAAGTAATACCGAAAAGTGGTTTAACATCCAATTCAACCATAATTCTAACTATTATACACCTAATCAAGTTCATATCCTACCTAGACATGATCTACAACACCTAACTAACATGATTCATAGATTTCATACTCAAAAAGTCACTATCTTTAGTAATGTATGTGTTCTAGCATGAAATCTTGAATTACTAATGTTCATAACAACAATCCAACATCCAATTATCATCATAAACACATCTATAACACCAACATATCACAATTCAACATTACATACAAAATAAAGTTACTATTATTAGTAACCTATGAACAATTCTCTCAAATCACCAATTTCTTGCAAAATCCATGTTTTCTAGCATTCATACAACCTAATTAACAACCCACCAACATCAAACAATCATCAATTCCATGTTGCAGCCATCAATTTCGAATTAGGGTTCTAAACCACCCAAGTTCATGATCAATCCACTAAAATATAAAAATTCGTGCATAATCAACGTTAAACGACATGTAATCAATCCAACTAACATACTAATATCAACAAAACATCAAGATTTCAGTCCCATAACACCAAAATCGCAGCATAGGCTTCGGCCACATCAAGAACATATGAAAACTCACGAAAATCTAACCTTTACACTTGTTATGGCTTGTATTTGATGATTCTAACTTGTTGCAATCCTTGAGACCAACCAAAATCGACTTGTATGTGTGTATTGTAGGCTGAATTCGCAGGTTTGAAGAGGGAGAGAAGTGCAGTCGTGAATTGGGAGGGGGGTGGTGGCTAGGGTTTTTTTTTTATTAATTAGTTTACACAAATTACCCTTTTAGCCCTATTTACTTGTATTTTATAAAAATCAGCTTTTAACTTCTTTTTAAGGTGTTTTTAACCATATAACAAATATATAAGCTAGCAATAATCATTATATCTTTTTATCTTTATAAAACACGCAACATACGAATTAACACGCGCGTTTCCGCGTTACGCGATAAAATTCTCAAATAGTCTTTAAATCGCGTAAAAACATAAACATAACATAATAATCATCTTTCCAACTAGATTATTATTAAATTAACATTATTACTTATCTTTAAGTCACCAACGTCAAACGACAACTAGTGTGTGCTTACGACACGTGTATGCAAAAACTTAACGGAACTAACGGAGTTTGGTAACGGAAAATTACCGGATGTCACAATGATGACGATCATGATGACGATCATGATGACGATCATGATGACGATCATGATGACGATCATGATGACGATCATGATGACGATCATGATGACGATCATGATGACGATCATGATGACGATCATGATGACGATCATGATGACGATCATGATGACGATCATGATGACGATCATGATGACGATCATGATGACGATCATGATGACGATCATGATGACGATCATGATGACGATCATGATGACGATCATGATGACGATCATGAGACGATCATGATGACGATCATGATGATGATGATGACGATCATGATGACGATCATGATGACGATCATGATCATGATGATGATGATGATGATGATGATGATGATGATGATGATGATGATGATGATCATAATGATGATCATAATGATGATCATATGATGATAATGATGATCATAATAATGATGATAATGATGATATGATAGTGATGATAATGATAGCAGCAGCAGCAGCAGCAGGAGCAGCAGCAGCAGAGCAGGAGCGAGCAGGAGCAGGAGCAGCAGGAGCAGCAGTAGGAGCAGCAGCAGCAGCAGCAGGAGCAGCAGCAGCAGGAGCAGCAGGAGCAGTAGCAGCAGCAGCAGCAGCAGGAGCAGCAGGAGCAGCAGCAGCAGCAGGAGCAGCAGCAGCAGGAGCAGCAGCAGCAGGAGCAGCAGCAGCAGGAGCAGCAGCAGCAGGAGCAGCAGCAGCAGGAGCAGCAGCAGGAGCAGCAGCAGCAGCAGCAGCAGAGCAGCAGCAGGAGCAGCAGCAGGAGCAGCAGCAGCAGCAGCGGAGCAGCAGCAGGAGCAGCAGCAGGAGAGCAGCAGCAGCAGCAGCAGGAGCAGCAGCAGCAGCAGCAGGAGCAGCAGCAGGAGCAGCAGCAGGAGCAGCAGCAGCAGCAGCAGAGGAGAGCATCAGCAGCAGCAGCAGGAGCAGCAGCAGGAGCACAGCAGCAGAGCAGCAGCAGCAGCAGCAGGAGCAGCAGCAGCAGGAGCAGCAGCAGCAGCAGGAGCGGCGGCGGCGGCGGCGGCCGCCGCCGCCGTCTCGGCGGCCGTCGCGGCGGCGGTCACGGCGGCCGTCGCGGCGGCCGTAGCGGCGGCCGTAGCGGCGGCCGTAGCAGTAATCGTAGCAGTAATCGTAGCAGTAATCGCAATAGTAATCGCAATAGTAATCGCAATAGTAATCGCAAAAGTAATCGCAATAGTAATCGCAATAGTAATCGCAATAGTAATCGCAATAGTAAACGCAATAGTAAACGCAATAGTAAACGCAATAGTAATCGCAATAGTAATCGCAATAGTAATCGCAATAGTAATCGCAATAGTAATCGCAATGGTAATCGCAATGGTAATCGCAATGGTAATCGCAATGGTAATCGCAATGGTAATCGCAATGGTAATCGCAATGGTAATCGCAATGGTAATCGCAATGGTAATCGCAATGGTAATCGCAATGGTAATCGCAATGGTAATCGCAATAAAAATCGCAATAATAATCGCAATAATAATCGCAATAATAATAGCAATAATAATAGCAATAATAATAGCAATAATAATAGCAATAATAATAGCAATAATAATAGCAATAATAATAGCATAATAATAGTAATAATAATAATAATAATAATAATAATAATAATAATAGTTTAATTATAAAAATAATATAATAACTAATAATAATAATAATAATAATAATAATAATAATAATAATAATAATAATAGTTTAATTATAAAAATAATAATAATAACTAATAATAATAATATAATAATAATAATAATAATAATAATAATAATAATAATAATAATAATAATAATAATAATAATAATAATAATAATAATAATAATAATAATAATAATAATAATAATAATAATAATACTATACAAGTGGGAACCTATTATGTGGTCCTGAGTGATGGCTATTGGTTTAATTTGTGTGACTTTTGAGGTGTTACAAATAATAAGTTGAGTAAATTACTGTGTGCAATCCTGATGTTTGGTGATTTTAACCAGTTGCATTCCTATAATTTGAAAATCCTCATATACACCCTAACGTTTTATTTTTGTTCCCATGTGTATCCAAATGACTAACGACGTTAAATAATTCAGTTGACTTTTTATAAAATGACAAAATTACCCTCGACTTGAACAAGCCCTAGAATTCCCCAAATCATCATCTTCTTCAACCCCTCTTCACCTCATTTCAATCGTCTTCCCTAATTCTCTCTGTAATCCATTCAACATTCACACTCATTCACGACCTCCGATCACCATGAAAAAAATTGCAGACCGCAATCTCATCGGCGATTTCGAAGCCGGCATGAAATGCTTACAAAACCCCTCTATTCTCTCCAAAAGCTCTTTCGATCTGTGGTTGTTTCATCTCGTTCCTGTACAAACCCTAGCTCACAACATCTCAATTAGCAAGCTTTTAACCATGGATCAATTTGGTGGAGGAAGCTGGAACATGATCCCAATAATGGCGACACACAACAACCCCACAACGCCATACAATCAAGACCACCTATATCTCCAACAACAGCAACAATTTCAACAGCACCAGTTTCATCATCAACAACAATTTAACTCCAACAACAACAACCGCTGTATCAAATCCCTCAACAGCAATAACAACAGCAACACCAACAACAGCAGCAGCAACAACAGCCTTCGCAATCGCTTGCTTCGCACTTTCACCTCCAAAACGTATGAATTTTCTTTGATTGTTGAAATCCGTAATCAGAGTCTATATGTTTGATTTTGTTGATGTAGTTGGTGGAGAATTTAGCTGATGCGATCGAGAATGGAACTCGAGATCAACATTTTGATACGCTGGTGAGTGGTTTATAACTATTACGTTGTTAATTGATGCGATTGAATCAACTTCTGTTCTTTATGTTACTGTACTTGAATCGATTGTTCATCAGACTGTGAGACAAGTTGCAATTAAAACCCTAAAAGTTGTTAATTTTCAACTTAGGGGATTTGGTTGCTTTTGGTAAAAGATAGATTTAGTTAGTATCATTAACAATATTGTATACTGGTAAAAGATACTTCAAGCGTGTGCGTTAGTAACAATGTTCTCTGAGATATTTGGTTGCCTATTTTTGTGTTAAATATTATCACTTTGATTCTTTGGGCTTGTTTACAGACTGTGGAGGGACAAAAACACAAAGTTGAAGAAGCTGAACAAGTGCTTAATTAAAGAAGGTATCGGGTTTGCAATTTTGGAAATTTGCTATATTCTATTACAGATCATGTCGTACTGATGGATTGTTAATATTTACAACAACAGGGAACTGATCGCGAAAACGAAAGAAATTGAATAAAACTCTGATTCTTTTAAGCAAAATGGGAGAGACAGTTGTTGGAGATGAAGGTGGGGGAGATTCAGGATTTCAATGGTTGGTGTAGATATGTAAAGAAGATGATGTGGGTGGGTCCCACGTTTTTTGTTTTTTTAATTTTAAGGGCATTTTAGTCTTTTAACAAGAGAGTTAACTGAATTATTTAACGTCGTTAGTCATTTGGATGCACATGGGAACAAAAATAAAACGTTAGGGTGTATATGAGGATTTTTAAACTATAGGGATGCAACTGGTTAAAATCACTAAACCTCAGGGATGCAAACGGTAATTTACTCTAAATGTTGTTTTGTAATGCAGGTGAGAAACGTCTTGCTGTGACCGATTTTCTTTTAACATATTCTAGAAAAGTGTAAGAGTGAGTGACTGTTTGTTTTCGTCTGACTCGGCTGACCCGCTGACTCAGTCAGCCGGTCAAACTGTTTGATTTTGCTGATATCGTGTCTGACCGGGTCATGGTCGGTTAACCCGGACCTAGGTTTCAAAAGCTCTGATCGGCTGACCCATCCCTTCGCCTCACTCCGACCGCTCCACCGGCTGACCCATCCCTTTGCCTCACTCCGACCGTCTCCTCGGCGACCGACCTCTCCCCTCCGGCGAGTATCTATCCTCCAGGATCGCGACCAGAAGGACGGGTATTACAGTATGATTTGCCAAATAAAGTAAACAATTGATAGAACTTACGGAAGTAGAAGGTCACGGCGGCGGAGACGGTGGTTGACGGCGGTGGAGATGGTGGTCGACGGCGGCGGATTGTGGTTCCGATCAATCCATTTTGGGTGGTTTCGTTGCATTCGTGTATAAAGGGTATCGTTGATACTGTTGTTTGATGTATAGGTAAAATTCCAGCGTCATAAAGGTACACCGTTGAAGATCTTCTGATCTCTATCGTATTTGTTAATCACACTACTGTAAACCTTCTTATTCCTTTTTCTTAGCAAGGTAATTTGTATTTTCTATTGTTATCATTGGACTGCATTTACAGAGTAACTATTTTTTTCTTATCAAGTCTTCTCAAAAATGATGTTGGTTTACTTGTATGATGTATATGAATTGGGATCTAGTCTTGAAAATATTTCCCAACATATGTATTTGCACTACGTTTGTAGAGTAATTATTGTGAAGTTAACAATTGTTTGTATTTGATCGGCGTAGGTATGTGTTGTTACCACTTGATTGTTCATGGTCTAGAATTACGTAAATAATACATTCTTTAAACAGAATATACACAAGCTAAGAATATGATAGAATCACAAAAGTCTCAAAAAAGTTATACATCAAGTGAAACTACATCAATGGTGGCACCCTAATCAGCAAGTTGAATTTCAGTAATCCACTATATTTTCACCCAACGGATGCAAATAACATTTCTATTGTAAGATTGAATCAAGGCACAAAGAACTATCAAATATAGACTAGCTCTATGGAGCATGCTCTAAATGTTAAAACAAATTGGTCAAAGAGAGAATTGGCACAGAATATGAATTTGGCTAAACACCCAAATACTTGTATTAAACACCAAGAAAACTAACTCAAAAACTTGGTTACATAGGGACCCTATCTCGGTATATATAGCAAACCCAAAACGAGTTATACTATAACTATAATGCTAAATAATAGGAGATAACTATACAATCATCCTAACCACTTAATCTTATCACATTAAGAAGTTTCAGCATTATCCCTAACTTAATACTTATCTCCTTAGCCTTGCTCGCCAAGGAACCCGACTTGGACACCTTTAACACGTGTTCTAAATCTTTTGGAAATTGCCAACATTCACCCTCCAATTTCTGAGTGGTAAATGGGAATTCTTCTAACTTTAGCAGCTCACGCATTTCATTATACTTGATTCGTCCGAGTGCTTTGGTCAAGATGTCGGCCCGTTGTTCTTTACCGTTAATATGCTCAACCTCGATCTCTCCTTCTTCAACACATTCTCGAATGTAATGGTATCGAGACTTAATGTGCTTTGTGCGACCATGGAACACGGGATTCTTCACAAGAGCTATTGCCGAAGTATTGTCTACTCGTAGTAGTACCTTCTGAGGTGATTTCCCAGTTAATTCACTAAGCAGCTCCCTTAGCCATACAGCTTGACAGGCGGCCGAACAAGCTGCGATGTATTCCGCCTCACATGATGAAAGGGCTACTATTCCTTGTTTCTATGAACACCATGATATTGGAGATGACCCATAGTAAAAGATGTGCCCTGTGGTACTCCTTCCATCGTCTTCATCAATATTATGGCTACTATCACTAAACCAGATTAGCTTAGGATCTTCTTCACGACGATATTTGATACCATAACTCACAGTGGCTTTCAAGTATCGTAATGTATGCTTTATGGTTGTTGCATGAGAAGCTTTCGGTTGCTGCATATATCGACTCACAACTCCAACTGAATAAGCAAGGTCCAGCCGAGTTTGAAGTAGATACCGTAAGCATCCCACCTATTTTTGATACTTGGTTGCTTCTGTTTCCGATTCATCCTCTGCCTTGGACAACTTTAGGTTCGGTTCCATCGGGACACCAGCCGGATTACAGTCTTCCATTCCTGCTTCCTTTAGAACTTTCCGAGCATACGCCTCCTATTTTATTTTTATGCCATCAATACCTTGTGATACTTCAAGACCCAGGTAGTATGATAACTTTCCTAAGTCCGTCATCTCGAACTTCATGGCCATGTCTCCCTTGAACTCAGAAATGAGTCTTGAGCTCGACCCTGTTATGAACAAATCATCAACATACACAGCAATTATTAGTATTAGATTTCCCATCTCCTTCCTATACATAGCTTGTTCCTTCATACATCGATGAAAGTTTATGGTTTTCAGAAATCCATCTAGTTTCACGTTCCAAGCTCTTGGGGCTTGTCTTAGACCGTATAGCGCCTTTGCCAGTTTGCACACTTTATACGGCTCCTTCGGGTTCTCGAATCCTTCTGGTTGGGAGACATAAACAGTTTTTTTAAGTCTCCATGCAGAAAGGCCGTTTTCACGTCTAGATGATAGATCTCCGAGTTGTTATTAGCAGTAAGAGCTATGAGTAATCTCACCGTTTTGATCCGGGCTATGGGGGCAAACACATCGTCAAAGTCTATTCCCGGTTGTTGGACATAGCCTTTAGCAACGAGTCGAGCTTTGTGTTTGCTTATCGATCCGTCTGCGTTCCGTTTTGTCTTGAAAATCCACTTCAAGCCGATTGCTTTGGCTCCCTTTGGAAGTTCTGTTAAAGACCAAGTTTTATTCCTTTCAATCGATTGAATTTCAGTTTGCATTGCTTTCAACCATTCTGGTTTCATCTTTGCTTCTTCGAAGTTTCTCGGTTCATCACTTGTGAGAAGCAATTTTTCTTCATGATTAACGTTTAACACATAATCATCGAGTCTTGCTGGTAACACGGTTGATCTCGTTGATCGCTTGGGGTTCGGGTTTGGGTTCGGTGTCGGTTCAAGTTGTGGGTTTGTTTGTGAGTTCGAGGTGTGGTTTGTTTGTTCATGGTGAGTTTCTGGTTGAGAGGGGCTTGGGCTAGAGTGGTCAGCGGGTCCTTGCTCTGTTTGTTCGCTCGGTACACTTGTGTCGGGAGTGATCGGCCCAACTCCTATATCAATCGTATCATGCCATGGCATGGTAATCATTCCAGGGTGAGTCTGATCTTCTATATTTGGGTTCTTCCAATTCCACCCCAAATGTTCATTGAAGATCACGTCTCGGCTTACTATTATTTTCCGGTTTCGTGGATCATAAAGCCGATATGCCTTGGTTCCCGGCTCGGTTCCAAGGTGAACGAGTGGTTGAGACCTGTCTTCAAGTTTCTTTAAGTGGTGGGATTTGATTTTTGCATGCGCAAGGCACCCAAACACTCTAAGGTGTTCGATGTTTGGTTTCTTGTTTTTGAGTTTCTCGTATGGTGTTTGCCCTGCTAGTGCTCGCTTAGGAACTCGATTGATGATATACGTGGCGTGTCGGACCGCTTCTCCCCATAGATAGTTCGGGACCTGTTTTGCTTTTAGTATGCTGCGGGTCATCTCCATAAAGGTGCGATTTCGCCGTTCGACGACACCGTTTTGCTGTGGCGTATAGGGCGCAGTCAAGTGTCAGGCTATACCCTCGTCCTCAAAGAATCAGTTTAACTCAGTTGCTGTGAACTCACCACCTTTATCGGTTCTCAAGGTCTTGAGTTTTTCCCCGGTTTTTTTTCCACCATCACTATGAACCTTTTGAGTATAACTGATGCTTCGTGCTTCTCTTTAATAAGATAAGACCACATAAAACATGAGTAGTCATCAATTATAATGAGAACGTATTTGTTACCTCTTAGTGTTGGCGGTGTTATTGGTCCACACAGGTCGCTATGCATAAGTTCGAGTACACGAGATGCCCGGAATTTTGCTTCGTGCGGGAATGGTCTCCTTATCTGCTTTCCCACCATGCAAGATTCACACCACGCAAGATTCACACCACTTGTTCTCGTTATGGGTCTTCGGAAGTCCAACAACCACTTCCTTCATGGTTCTCATGGTTTCAAAATTAATATGGCCAAGTCTCGCGTGCCATAACCACGAGTCTTCATTTATCTTTGATTGAAGGCAGGTTGGTCCACCAACTTTGAGCTTGACTTTGTACAGGCGATTTTTATTCCTCTTAACCTTCATCAGTAGTGTACCATTCTTATCACACATTAGTAAGTAGTGATCTTTCATCGTTAATTCACATCCTGCCTCCGTGGCTTGACCGAGACTTATGATGTTGTTTTGTAAATCCGGGATGTAATAAATCCCAGTAAGTAATTTTTGCTCGCCTTTCTTACCTTCAAATAGGATGGATCCTTTTCCTTTAATCGTGACGGATGATCCATCCCCAAATATTACTTTACCAGTTACGTGTTCATTGAGTTCCGCAAAGTAGGATCGGTCTCCCGTCATGTGATTGCTTGCACCATTGTCTAGGTACCAAACGTCTTTGTCATTGAAATCGTTCTTGAAGTTCTTTGGGATGACCTTTGATTCGTTAAGATAGATGACTTCTTGCACACACTTCATCATGAAGAAAGTTGCATCTACTCCATTGGTTTCTATTAGTAATTGGGATGACCTCGACCCTCCTCCCCATCCATCCATGAGGTCTCGGGTTCGAACCCGAGCACCCTCATTTTTGGAATGCAACATGCTAACCAATGAACCAAGGCTCTCAGCCGCAGTTCTTTTGGGTTCTAAATTCTTTAATAGGCAACTTCCAACAACCCCCAAATTCCATATAAACCCTAGAATCGATTAGGGCCAAATTGAAGTTTAAATCGAATCGGTTATCATCAATAATCATGGGGCTTTTGTTCCCCATGTTTAGCCGAGTGTAAAGCATGTTGTAATTACCCGAATGATGAGAGATTGGATATGAACAAGAAGATGAACAAGCCGCGACTGACGAAGTGATTGTTTGATGTTCAAATGATGATGTTAATCCAATTGGTTGCACAGCAAGTTTCCAATGGTGCTAATTATCGAAAGCCCTATGTTAATTGCAAAGATTTAAGCCCGAATGATGGTGTTCGAGTGTCGAGCAGGTCGCGATTGAAGATGATGGTGGAACTCTATGATTGAGTTTGTTTCAGGTGCAACTGGGATTGGTAATAGCTTTAGACTAGTTAAACGTTCGATTATGGGTCATTTAATTTGATTATTATTAGGTGTTAATTGTCGAACGGCTATTAGATTAAAAGGGCATCGGTTACTCGAATGAATAGGCTTGGTAACCGATGGATAACTCAATTATTCGTGCATTCAAGTTCGAATTACACATACGAAACGGTTCGCATCGGTTTTGGGTTACGGATTCGAATGATGTTGGTGTTCTAGACTCGCCGGACTTCAGCCGGAGAGTGGGCGAAGTCCCGGCCGGAAATACGGGGTGGGCGGGGGGTTTGGGCTGAACTTTTGAGATTTTACACAAATGGTCCCTTAACTTTGAGTTCCTATTATTTGATGCTAAAACTTTAATTTAAAGTTTATAAAATTACATTAAGACCCCCTCACCTTTTTAAGCTTTAATCTAACTTATTTAATTATTCAAGTTTTATTATTATTATTATTATAATTATTACTATTATTATTATTATTAAGATTATTATGATTATTATTATTATTATTATTATTATTATTATTATTATTATTATTATTATTATTATTAATGTTATTATTGTTATCATTATTATTTAATTAACTTAGAAACTTTAAATTAAACAAGGAATCATACATAAATGGCCCACCAAGTTACATAAATAGCATAAATAGACTTTATAAGAAATAACAAAATTAACTTTTAATTAACAGAAATGCGAGATGTTACAGTCTCCCCAACTTAAAAGAATTTCGTCCCGAAATTACAATATGAAACTATACAAATAAAAACGGGTATTTCTTCTTCATGTGCTCCTCACGTTCCCAAGTAAATTTAGCTCCACGCTTATTCTCCCAACGAACCTTGATGATTGGGGTAGTGGTAGTTCTAGTCTTCTTCATAATACGATCCATAACTTCCACGGGTTTCTTGACAAAGTGTAATGACTCGTCGATCTGGATGTCATCCAACGGGACATGCAGACCTTCGTCAGCCAGACACTTCCTCAAATTCGAGACATGGAACACAGGATGAACTCCACTAAGGTCGGAAGGTAATTCCAGTTTGTAAGCCACTTTCCCAATCCTTTTTAGAATCTTGAAAGGTCCTACAAATCTTGGAGTCAGTTTACCCTTCTTTCCAAAGCGAACAACACCCTTCCACAGTGAAACCTTAAGAAGAACCATCTCCCCAACTTGGAATTCCAATGGCTTACGTCGCTTATCGGCATAGCTCTTTTGTCGACTCCTTGCCACTTCAAGGTTCTTTCGGATGGTAGAAACTTTATCGGTCGTCTCTTGTATAAGTTCAGGACCAGTGATGAAGTTTTCACCAATGTCGGTCCAGCAGATCGGTGATCGACATTTACGACCATAAAGTGCTTCGAACGGTGCCATCTTGATACTCGAGTGGTAACTATTGTTATACGAAAATTCCGCTAGCGGTAGGTGCGTATCCCAATCACCACCAAAGTCAAGGACACAAAGGCGTAGCAAATCCTCCAAGGTTTGGATGGTTCGCTCGGTTTGACCATCAGTTTAGGGATGGTAAGCCGTGCTTAGATCCAATTGAGTACCCAAGAGTTCTTGCATAGACGACCAAAAGTACGAAGTGAAACGAGCGTCCCGGTCGGATATGTTGTGAAGCGGTACCCCATGACGACTTACAATTTCATCAACGTATATACGAGCCAACCTTGATGTCTTGTAAGTGTCACGTATGGGTATAAAATGTGCCGATTTGGTCAATCGGTCAACGATCACCCATATGCTATCATGTCCTCGAGAGGTTCGTGGTAGCTTGGTTATAAAGTCCATGGATATGTGTTCCCACTTCCACATAGGAATCTCGGGTTGCTCAAGTAATCCACTTGGACGTTGATGTTCGGCCTTAACCTTCGTGCACGTGAGGCACTTAGCTACATAAGTCTCTATGTCTTTCTTCATTCCAGGCCACCAATATTGACCACGCAGATCCATGTACATCTTATCGGAGCCAGGATGAATAGAATAACGAGTTTGATGAGCTTCGTTCATGACAAGAGTACGAAGATTATCAAGATTTGGAACCCAAATTCGGTTCGCGAAATACATCAACCCATTAGGTTTCGTCTCCAATTGACTTAGAAGGTTATGCTCCAGTTCATCCTTCATTCTGCCTTCTCGTTGAACTAATTGTTGAGCCTCCAAGATACTAGACTCGATGTCACTATCTATTCTCAAGTTTTGTAGCAGTACAGTAGCCTCGGTGACATCTAGTCGAATTTCAGTATCGAACTCTCTCAAAGTATCAAACCATTATCGTCGATCACGAATTTCTTGGAACGAGATCATCTTGTTATGGACTTTACGGCTTAGTGCATCGGCTACGACATTTGCCTTCCCAGGGTGGTAACGAATGTCACAGTCATAATCACTAATCAACTCAACCCAACGACGTTGTCTCATATTGAGATCTTTTTGATTAAAAATGTGTTGAAGGCTTTTGTGATCAGTGTAGACTATACATTGCGTACCATAAAGGTAATGTCTCCAAATCTTCAAGGCAAAAACAACAGCACCAAGCTCGAGATCGTGTGTTGTGTAATTCACCTCGTGAACCTTCAATTGTCTCGACGCATAAGCTATGACCTTTCCTCGTTGCATAAGAACACAACCAAGGCCTTGTTTTGATGCATCGCAACATACGGTGAAATCATCGTTTCCATCGGGTAGGGTCAAGATAGGAGCATTGCATAGTTGTGCTTTAATGCTTCAAAAGCTTCTTCTTGCTTGGGCCCCCACTCAAATGGTTTATTCTTTTGTGTCAAAGAGGTGAGCGGCTTCGCGATCCTTGAAAAGTTGGCGATGAATCGCCGGTAATAACCAGCAAGACCAAGGAAAGAACGAATCTCGGTCGGAGTCGTGGGAACACACCAATTCTTCACAGCCTCCACCTTTGCAGGGTCAACGTGAATTCCTTGGCTATTCACCACGTGTCCTAGAAATTGAACTTCCTCGAGCCAGAAATCACACTTCGAGAACTTCACGTACAATTGCTCTTTCTTCAACAACTCAAACACTTGTCGCAAATGCAGTTCATGCTCGGTGTTAGTCTTGGAGTAGATAAGTATGTCATCAATGAAGACAATCACAAATTTATCTAGATAAGGCTTGCATACTCGGTTCATGAGATCCATGAAGACAGCAGGTGCATTAGTTAAGCCAAAAGGCATCACTATAAACTCATAGTGTCCATAACGAGTACGAAACTATTCTTTGGGATGTCATCATCATGGCCTCGTAATTGATGATATCCAGAACGTAGATCAATCTTCGAGAATATAGCAGCTCTTTGAAGTTGATCAAACAAGTCATCGATGCGAGGAAGAGGATAACGGTTCTTGATGGTAAGCTTGTTAAGCTCACGATAGTCGATGCACATACGAAACGATCCATCTTTCTTCTTCACGAAGACGACAGGTGCACCCCAAGGCGAAGAACTAGGACGAATGAAACCCTTCTCGGTTAGCTCTTGAAGTTGACTAGAAAGTTCTTGCATTTCCGATGGTGCAAGTCGATACGGTGACTTAGCCACGGGGTTTGCTCCCGGTATCAAGTCAATTTTAAACTCAACTTCACGCACGGGAGGTAAACCACTAAGGTCATTGGGAAATACTTTAGGAAAGTCTCGGACAATCGGAACGTCCTTAAGTTCTTTCCCTTTGACTTTTGTGTTGACCACGTAAGCCAAGAACGCCATATGGTTCTTACTTAAACACTTTCGGGCTTGAGTGCAAGACATGAGTTTAAGCCCTTTGGAAGATTTTTCGCCGAACACTTTCAAAGTATCCCCAGATGATAACGGTATACGGATGCACTTCTCGAAACAAACGATCTCGGCATGGTGTTTGGCTAACCAATCCATACCAATGATGACGTCGAAGCTTCCAAGTTTCATAGGAATAAGATCAATAAGAAAATCGTGGGTGTCAAGACTTAAGATGCAATCACGGATAACAACATCCACGGTGATCGGCTCTCCATCGGCAACTTCAACGGTGAGAGGTCTTTCTAGTTTCGTAGGTGGCTTAGCAAGTATGGGTTCAAACTCTAACGAAACAAAACTCTTATCGGCTCCAGAATCAAATAGGATATAGGCATAAGTCTTATTAATAAGAAACATACCTGTTCAATTTTTTTTAGGTATTTAATGATATAGGTAAGGTATGAAAAGAATCGGATCACAAAAGTTAAAGGTAAGTTAACATACCATTCACCACATCGTTGTTTGCTTGTGCTTGGTTAGCGTTGATGTTGAAAGCACGTCCTCGGGCTTGTGGAACATTACCCACAAGACGAGGGCATTGTGGGTGAAAATGGCCAGTTCCCCACAGTTGTAGCAAACACGGTTTGTGACCAAGGCGACATTGTTAGGTGCACGGTGGCAAGTCGCCACGAAATGACCATATTTACCGCATAAGGTGCAGATACGACATGGTTGGTTCCTCGGATGATGATACCTACAAGTGTTGCACATCGGCTGAGGACCAGCATAGGCCCTAGCCCCAGGCACTTATGCCACAGGTGTAGCTACAGGTACAAGTTGTCTTTGGGGTTGTTTGGGTGCAGCCACAGCATAGTTGCGTGCCGGTGTAAACTTGCGCTTCTTGTTGTTGTTATTGTTGGACGGTTCAGCTTTGGTCTCCTTAACGGCCTCAGTAGCCATCTTTTCCACCTTCTTTGCACCTTTCACAGACATGGTGCCCGCTCGTATATGGTTCTCGGTGAGTTGAGCGGTGATAGTAATGGCTTCTTCTAAAGTTGTGGGTCGGCTACCCACTACAGCATCTTGAATTTTGGGTGGTACACCCTTAATGAACTTCTCGATGTTGCGGGGAACGATATCGACCATGTGAGGCAGCAATAAACTCAACTCATGATGCCTAGTTGAGTAGGCCAAATGATCACCATCGTTTTGCTTCAAATTCCAGAATTCCTCTTATAACTTTTGTAACTCGCTTCTCGGGCAGAACTTCACGATGGCGATGTTCTTGAACTCTTCCCAAGTAAGTGCTAAAATAGCATCAGCTCCTCGATTTCTCTTCTCGCTATTCCACCAGGTGAGAGCCCTTTGTTGGAGTATGCTAGTGGCATAACGAACTTTGAGTGCCTCGGGACACTCACAATTGATAAAAGTGTTCTCCATGCTTTCGAACCACTCAAGAAGACCGGTGGCTCCTTCCCTGCCACTAAAACCAGTGGGCTTGCAAGAGAAAAGTGCTTGAAAGTGCAAGTTTGGTTGTTACGCCCTTGGTTAGCACTATTCTCTCCTTGACCATTTCCAGTGTTGCTAGGGTTGGTCATTAAGGTGCTATTGAGTTCAGCAACCATGGTCGGGATGACAGCAGCCATTTGTCGCGCAATCATGGCGGCTAGCTTACGATCGGAACTTCCATGCTTTCCATGATGACGAGACATGCTGGAATATGCAAAATGAGTTAGACACGAGAAAGAGAATAATAAGGGTTATAATTTAAACAAGGATAAGTCAGGAGTTATAAGGCATATGGAATGATTCCATTTGGTAACGCATTACCATTTGGAAATGTTGACACGTCAAGGTAAATTGACTCATTCGCCTTAGAAACTTGTGTATGTTGACCACAGTTTATCACTCATCCCAGAAATCCCCAGGTAAGCGTAACTGGTCCTGTAGGATTTATGCGAAACGCTTACCTTAGCCTGAAGGCTTTTTGCTAGGAAAACCAGAATACATGTGTCTATGTGTCACACAATATTTCTTAGGTTCATAAAATCAAAACCTTGATGAGATTTATATAGATTAGACATATCGTCTAAAGATCCAAGTCATAAGCATAAGCATAAGATTCCATGCGTCGTTGAGAATAAGATTAAGAAAGTTTCATTTATCGGGGAGAATCAAAGAGTCAAGTTAAGTCTAGGGAGATAAGTAATAATGTTTAGGCAATCCTATGCTAAGGTATCAAATTGCACATAAGAAGGCATAGCATTATGTAGCATGCAAACAATGTATATATTTACAAGAATATAAACATTATTCAATAAGGTTCATGCATAACCTATAGTCTAGGTCACCATTTCTAATAACCTAAATCCCTATAGTTATGGGCTCTGATACCAATCTTATATACTTGTAATCAAGTCGAGGTTTGGTTGTAATGATATGTGTTCTACAACCTTACTAGCTTATAACCTATGACATGAATTGCTACTTGTAACTTTATCATATTATGTATGGAAACCTTGGAAACTCACCAACTATTTTTAGTTGACCTTTTATTTTTATCATGTTTCAGGTAACCCCAAGTTTAAAGTGGTCTTTTGAAGCTTGCAATAAAACTAGGACGTGGACCTAGTTAAATAAATAAAATGTTATGTTATGTTTCGATTTATGTTTGAACTTATTTCATGTGTGAGACTTATGTTTGTGTTTCCTGTTGAAACTTATAATATTAATATTTACATTTAAATATAGCGTTATGTGGTTGTGAACAATCTTAACCCTCACACCTCGACGTTTCCGCCAATTACAACATGCTTTACACTCGGTTAAACATGGGAACAAAAGCCCCATGATTATTGATGATAACCGATTCGATTTAAACTTCAATTTGGCCCTAATCGATTCTAGGGTTTATATGGAATTTGGGGGTTGTTGGAAGTTGCCTATTAAAGAATTTAGAACCCAAAAGAACTGCGGCTGAGAGCCTTGGTTCACTGGTTAGCACGTTGCATTCCATCCATGAGGTCTCGGGTTCGAACCCGAGCACCCTCATTTTTAATTTTTAAAGGCTTTTTGACTTAAAACAAATTTCAGAAAATTTCTATCACATATAAAAAATTATGTTTATAACCAAATATCTTCCAAAGCCTTCAAATATTTTCTGTAATTTTTCTAAGTTTAAATAAAAATATTTTTATTTGATAAGACATTTTAACAAAGCTTATTTGAATAATTTTTAATAAAATGGATCGAAAATAATAATTAGTAGATTATTATTGGTTCAAATGTCCTTTCTCAAATTTATTTTGTTTATATATAGACTTTTTATACAACATTTTTAATTAGGATAATTGTTTCGTTTCACAACTTTGAATAAATATATATATATACTAAAAAATATGAATTTATTCCATTTGTTTAAGTATAATTATTTGACAAGCCTTAAATTCCACTTGAAACCCTAATTCACGTCAAATCACTAGATCTATTAAACTTAAAATCTTGTAAATATAATACATAGGTTAAAATCTTGAAGGTACCTTGTGTTGGAACGACTTGTTTTATTTCTTATTATTGTTCATCCTTATTACCATGTGAGTTTTCCTTGCCCTTTTTTATATATTTTCACACTTTGGGATGAAACATGATACTTATAACTTACACTTATAACGTTTGAGACTTGTAAAGCACTTGCAATTCATCTTTATATTTTGTCATGGTTGTTTGTGTGTTGTAAGTGATTATATGAGATACATAGTTTGTTTACAATCATTAACTATTGCTAGCCTGGCGACGTCTTAGATCTTTGGGCCTGACAAGCCTATTTGGTGCTAAAGTCGATGTATTGCCGACTCCTAGGAGCCGTATGCTTGTGCACTAGGGAACCAAATACACTTAGCCAATCTTATATACTTGTAATCAAGTCGAGGTTTGGTTGTAACGATATGTGTTCTATAACCTTACTAGCTTATAACCTATGACATGAATTGCTACTTGTAACTTTATCATATTATGTATGGAAACCTTGGAAACTCACCAACTATTTTTAGTTGACCTTTTATTTTTATCATGTTTCAGGTAACCCCCAAGTTTAAAGTGGTCTTTTGAAGCTTGCAATAAAACTAGGACGTGGACCTAGTTAAATAAATAAAATGTTATGTTATGTTTCGATTTATGTTTGAACTTATTTCATGTGTGAGACTTATGTTTGTGTTTCCTGTTGAAACTTATAATATTAATATTTACATTTAAATATAGCGTTATGTGGTTGTGAACAATCTTAACCCTCACACCTCGACGTTTCCGCTGTCAAGGTTGGGGTGTGACAGTAACAAGCGATATCAATAATACTAAAACCATTTATGTAATACGTTTGTATGTTTTCTCCCCCAAAAGGAAAGAGAGTAAAAGAGGGGCCGTGAATACTCACTGATTACGTAGTATGTATGTAGGATGGAAGCCTCCCAAATGTTGTTTACAATGAACGTTCAAACACCTATTGACAGTTATGTTAAGCATTAATGTTGTGTCCAATGTTAATAGCAATGTTTAGTCGGGTCGGGTCGCATTGGTTCGGTCGTGGGTGACACACACAAGCAAGCATACACATTTCAGACCTTATGTTGACTCCAGTATTAGGAGTAGTCCCAAATGGATTATCGTTATTTGTAAAAGGTTAGGTTATTTAATTTGGAAATAGTATGTGCCTGTTGATAGCGTTGACTTTAATCTTTGTGGTCAATAAATGACACTTTATTGATAGTATGTGCTTGTTGATAGCGTTGACTTTAATCTTTGTGGTCAATCAATGACACTTTATTGATGTTACCTTATCGTCGCCCGATAGGCACACTGCACACAAGGAGAACTCACTCACAACGACTCCAGTCGCATAACAAGACTAGACGCACGACTGGACACTCCATCCGCACGAATGGGCCTTCAATCGTACGAATCAGCTTCACTCGTACGATTGAACCCTCATTCGTGCGACTCAGCATTCAGTCGTACCACACAACACCCATTCGCACGACTCAACAGCCATTTGCATGATTTAACCTTCATTCGTACGAATCAGCTTCATTCGTACGATTGAACCTTCATTCGTGCGATTGGACCTTCAGTCGTGCGATACACACAGTCGCACACATTCATCCGCATTGACTCAATCGCATGCAATACTCACTCGCATGCATTCAATCGCACGACACGCACATACGCATGGACTCAGTCTCACGACTCGCCCCAGTCGCACCACTCAGTCGCACGATAGACTCAGACGCATGAACTCAGTCGCACGACACGCCCAGTCGCACGACTCAGTCGCATGACCCAGTCGCGAACTGCAGCAGATCGCGACTGCTGGAGGGGCTGAACAGCCTTCGGCTGTTCCGTGCACGGGTTTCACACATCCAGGTCTTCCAGAAACACTTTCCTAACATGTCTAAGTAAAATGCACAAGCAGATGGACATCACACGCACCCACACGACCATATGCATTCGGGTTGAACCCGAACACCCGAAACCCCAATTTCGCAGAAGTGAATGAGCAATAAAATGGAAGACCAAGGTCGCCAACCTGCTGGAAATGTGATTTCTCAGCTGTTGCGTGGTCTAACCGACGAAAAACGAGCTCACACGAGGTGATTTTGGTGCTAGGATGAAGAAATGGAGAAGAAGAGGAAGGTGTAGAAGAAGAGGGTGTAAAATGAAAGCTAGGGCTGGTAAGGGGTTTATATACCCAGCCCTAGTTTAGCAATTTGTCACCTTTAGCCCTCGCACTTAGTCCCCGAGTTCCCGAATTTGTTTCGGTTGATAACGACGTGTATGGGCGAGTTATATTTGATTAAGAGGATTCCTTAAGTAATCCCGTTTATTCGAATCCTCTACTAATGCTATTTTGGTATCCTAAAAATGGGGTCATTCGTGATGTTAGTATTATATAACATAATATGTTTAACGATGACGGTGGCGATGCTTGTAAATGTTTTGGGTTATAACGATGCAAGTAATGTTAACGACAAAAGTCGAAATGGTGTTAGCCTGAAATTACGGTGTGTCACAAGAAACTTCTTCACTAGCTTCTTTTCGTCCATGACTTCTCCAAGGGCGGCCGATCTTGATGAGATGCCAGATAGCTTGGATGCAAAGTCATCAACTGTTTCTGTGTCTTTCATCTTTAGCCCTTCAAACTTACTCATCAACGTTTGTAGTCTTGCTTCTTTGACTCTGTCGGCTCCAAGATTGTGTGTTTTAATGGCATCCCACATTGCCTTCACGGTGGTCATATTCCCTATTTGTAGTAGCAAGCTCTCGGGAATTGCTTGGAACAACACTGCCATGGCAGTGTTATTTTTCTTGGGATCGGTTGAGCCTGGTTCAATTGCATCCCATACACCATGGATGTTGAACAGGACCTTCATTCGGATGGACCACGTGGTGTAGTTAGTCGTAGTAAGCATTGGGCACTGGAATGACATGAGGCTTGGGTCTTTAGGGGCTGTGGCAGGGTTGGTTGCGTTACTCTTTTCTGCCATGTTTTGTTTGGTGTTTCGGCTATTCTCGATCCGGGTACGTGATCGAGTCTTGAAATGTGATCTACTCGGCTCCTTGGACGCAAGCTGTGTTGATCACAGGAAGTGCACGATCTTGGCTCTGATACCAATTCAAAGAGAGAATTGGCACAGAATATGAATTTGGCTAAACACCCAAATACTTGTATTAAACACCAAGAAAACTAACTCAAAAACTTGGTTACATAGGGACCCTATCTCTGTATATATAGCAAACCCAAAACGAGTTATACTATAACTATAATGCTAAATAATAGGAGATAACTATACAATCATCCTAACCACTTAATCTTATCACATTAAGAAGTTTCAGCATTATCCCTAACTTAATACTTATCTCCTTAGCCTTGCTCGCCAAGGAACCCGACTTGGACACCTTTAACACGTGTTCCAAATCTTTCGGAAATTGCCAACAATTAGGATTGTAGATGGAACCTATATTAAACCGACTAATGATGAAATCTTAAGTAGAGAGTGAGAACGTTGTACTTTTGTTGTAATTAGATATTAAATTCTATATCAGAATAACTATATCTTGGTCAATTTAGCATTTGAAGTATGTGAAGAACTAAAAGAAACCTATAGTAAAGTTGACGGTTCAATGATTTTAATCTTCTAAAGATATTAATTCATTAACTTAAAATAGTTAAATATTATCCGACTATTATCACAAATTAAATTCTATGTGGAGACAATTGATATATTAACAGATGTACCTAAGTGTCGGCGTGAGGCCTCTAATAAAATGAGTCTATTTAATAAAAAAAATAAGCTGATGTGGTTTCTTATGGGTCTTAATAATAATTATCAACTAGTTAGAATCACTTTGCTCTCTAAAGAACCACTTCCAATAGTATATGGATATTTTTTCATAATTTCAATAGAGGAATCTCATAGACAAATTAATAATCAATTGAAAACTCAAGTAATAGCATTCAATACAAGGTTTACCGACTACAAAAGAAAATCTCTGAAGAATCAACTCTAAAGTGCATTCATTGTCATATGCATAATCATACAGTTGATAAATGCTTTGAACTAGGCTATCCACCAAATTATACAAAGAGAAATCCCATAAAAATCTCAAACGACACTAAACTAGACCATATGTTAAGAAGTGTATCTCCGAATTCACTTAGGAGCAGAACTCCATGATTATGTTTCTAATATCAGACAACACAACAACAAAATCAACAAATGCTATATGCCAGTTTAAACTAGGGAACAGTTGCTGATTTTTTACCTCCTACACAACTAACAACAAATCACCCACATTTACATAAGGGTGGATTATGGACTCAAGGTGTAACACCTGGCCCCTCATACCACTAATATTGTCCGTTTTGTTCATGAGGTCCTTACGGATTTGCTTTTGGTTGCATGTGTGAAACTTTTCAGGGACGTCACCCATCCCTGGATTGCTATCAGCTGAGCACGATTAACTGTGGAGTTCTCCTCTCATCCACAGCTAATGCGCCCAAAACGCTTTGGTGATATTAGAGACCAAACATTCCTTATAAACCAGGAATTTCTCCTGTCCACAGCCGATGTGGGATAAATATAGGGTGTCACACAAGGGATAATCAGCATATGTCTAACAATAATAAAAACATGTTGAATTGCTTGGATGTATCTAAATAAACTTAATAGTAGGATGCCCAAATTGGACTAAACAAAAAAAATGAGGATTGGAAAATTACAATTAATAAGTGATGTTACATTATTTAACATGTTAGTTCCTGAATATTTTGTGAATATGGTATGGCTTTCTTAATGATCACTAAGTATAATATTAACTCAGTGTTAATGACGAGACTTTTCGTATGACTTTCTTGAAACTGCTAGATGCTCATTTACACTACGATATAATACATTTCAGGAGGACAATATAATAATTTTACTCAGATTGTAAGGCATGTAATACAATATTTTAATCATAGAGTACAAGTGTCATATGTAATAGTTTCATTTTTACCCATATTTAATAAACTCTTTAATTAATACACTATTTAATACACGTCATTAATATATTATTTAATAATATAATATTATTTAATTCAATACATTAAATATTGTATTTTTTGTAATAATTAAAAATGACATTTTAATTTATTCAATACTATTTAAATAATTAAGTATACAACTAATATTTATAATAACTAATAGTTATATTTTCTAGGAGTATTTTGGGTGGTCGATAACTATAGTATTTACGACTAACTTTGTTAGTAAATTAAAAATTATTTATTATGTCTAAAAATATAATAATAAAATATATAATAGTATTAATAATAATGATTATTTTTATTATAATGTTAACAACAACAACAATATTATGTTAAAATTTAATACCGTGCTTTTATCATGTTATTGTATATGTAACAATCTAATAATAACATATCATTAATCATTATACAATGTTCTACATTTTATGATAGTTTTTATTCATATACTCTTACGTATTTTTTTACTTGATATTCATGACTTATTAAATATCATATGTTCAATAATAGTATCATGACGATATGATAACGAATCGCTAAAGCATGTGTAGATGTCTATGAGAATTCGAACGCTTATATTATTGAACTCACTAAAATCATGATAATTACAAAACTATCATTGTGACGTTCACATATACATTTAAAATCAAAACGCGGCGAAGCGCGGATGTCACTATACTATTATATAAATCAAAACTTTATGATACAAATATAATTTTATAAAAAAAATTAAGACACCTAATACTACTTTTTAAGCATTATGTGCAAGTGTTCAATACAATCATTATTATTTTACCCCTTAGTAATAAACTTATTGTAATTAATATATTGATTAATATATTATTTAATATTATAAGATTATTTAATTCACTACATTAAATATTATATAATTTTAATATTTTAAATTAACATATAAATTTATAATAAGTATTACCTTATTTGAATAATTAACTAAATAATTTATGATAATAAAAATAAAAATAATAATAATGGTAATAATAATAATAATAAATAAAATGTATAATAAGTATTATTCTATTTTAATAGTTAACTATATAATTACTAAATACTTTTATAATAATGATGATAATAATAATCTATATCTATATCATCTATTATTTATTATTTATTACTATTTATAAAACATCTCTTTAATACAATATTATATTATAATTTTAAAATAATTTTAAGATAACATATAAAGGATTGCAAGCTTTAATCTTCAAAGAAATGTAACACATGGTTTTCTATTAATATATCTATATTTAATATCTAATATCATAACAAATCTTTTCATTGTTGTATCAAAACAATTCAACTTATAATATGTTGAATGTAAATTTTCTTGTAAATATTCGTTAAACTTTAATCATGTTCAACACTTATGTTTACTTAAAAGTTGAGTCATTTAACTATTCTTGTTAATGGTAATTAGTTTGTAATAATGTGTTAGCTCTAACATATGATAATAATTATAAGCCGTATAAGAGATTTAAACCATAAAACAAAACAATTGATAAATTAAGTATAGACTTGTAAATTGTTCACTCCGTCATAACGTGTGTTTTACCCACTAGTACATTATATATAACAATATGTTCCTTGTTGTGTTTTTTTATAGAATTTTGAATTCACAAATCTATACTACTATATAAACAAAGATACATTCTATCACTTTCACGTTCTAGCTTCATCTCCTTCTTTGGTTCCATCTTCTAGACATCTTTGTTTTTATTGTTACCTTGTGTGTGAAGACATTTGTGGCAGTACACATAGTGTTTCGGTTGTTGTACCCTAAGGGACAGAGCCATGAAATCTATTTTAAGGGACCTATGTTGAACAAAAATCATCAACCATCTCTCATCTTTTGGTTTGATCATTGTGCAGTCAAAGATAAAATTGTGAAGATTTTTTGTGCTTCCAAGATTCAAGTGAAGAAAACTCTCTGATATTACAGTTTGTATGATTTCAGTTCATGTTAATCATGTTATTATTTATGTTCGGATTGTATACAGTATTACAATTTTGTATTTCCCAACAATAAGTGACTATTATTTAAGTTATCATTAAACAAAGTAAACTCATGTCATACAGTTATTGATCTTACAAGTTCAGTTGTTCTTGATGATAAGAGTTTAAACAATGTAATAGAATATGAAAATCTGATTGGGAAATTGATATATTTAACTCTTTAGCATCCTGATATCGCATATACAGTTTACTGTCCTAGTCAATTTGTAACTGTCCGTTAAAGTCTCATTTGAAAATAGCTATGAGATTGTTATGTTATTTGAAAAGTTCTGTTGGTAAAGGAAATTTCTGTAGCAAACAGAAAATTTTGAACTTAGTTGTTTTGTAGATTCTGATTAGGGAAGATCAAAGATCTTTAGTGACTAAACGGTGTGTGTCTGGTTTTTGTATTTGTTTTTTTAGGAGTTCTTTAATTTCATGTAAAAGCAAAAAAGCAAGCTATAGTGACTCGGAGCTATTGCAGCTGCTAGTTAGGATATAATTTGGTTATTAAAGGTACTTACTAATTTGAGTGCTTCTAAAAAATTACCAATTGGTTTTGTTTTGTGATAACAAAGCTGAGATCCTCATTGCTGTAAATTCTGTTTTTCATTATAAAACTAAACATTTTAAAATAGATTTAACGTTTTGTAAGAGAAAAGGTGTTAGTAGGAGTTATAAAAACGGTTACGCTATATATTCCCCTCTCTATTACTTGTCAACAAGCTCCCCACTTCAAAAACCAATTTCAAAACTTGTCATATTTTATCCCAAATGTTTTTTTAAGTTTTAGAAAAAAGTTTTTTTCCCGAAAATAGTTCCACAAACACTTTTTATATAAAGATATAATAACATATTTAAAAATGATTAAATATAAAAAATTAATATAAACATTTCTGAAGTTAGAAAAAAACTTTTAATAAAAAATTACAAAATATATTTAGAATTAGAAATCCTAAACAAAGTGAATTCAACCGACTAAACCATTTAAACAGATTTATACGGTTCGTTTATCTGATTTAACCTAACCTGTTTGTTATTCGGTTTATACGGATAATTGAACCAAGTAAGCAAAATTTTGTCTAATCATTAACCAAACCAAAACCGAATTCACAATTTGATTCGGTTTTTTCGTTTACAGATGCAGTTTAGTTTTCAGTTATTTTTATGTTTGGCTTTTTTGAACATTCATAATTACTACAATAAAAATACTAAAAAACTAAAAATATAAAAACTAAAAGAAATAATAAATCAATAAAGCTTAAAATTTTTTAGTTTAACAAATCAATGGGTGAAATGGTAAATAAAAAAGGCATCTTCTAATTGAACACCCAGTCAAGTGTTATCTAGACGTCCTTTGACTTTTTTCACGGCCCGTGAAGGGCCTTACGGGCCGTAAGGTGTTCGAAATTTAAATTTCGCAGCTTTATCCGCTCACGGGTTGTGAAACACATCACGGCCCGTAAGCGTCTAACATCACGGCCCGTGAACAAGTGCCATAACGGCCCGTGAGTTCTCTCACGGGCCGTAGTATTCCTTCTGAAAATTTATTTTCCTCGATTTGCGTGCATTTTCGGTGAGCCTCATTGCGTATGCATGTCCTTCCAGGTGTTCAGCAGGTTCATGGTTATGAGTATCGTCCACAAGCACTATAATCCACCCATCTCTCTTCATCTCGTACTTACCCTGCAATTCAAATTGACAGTTTGTTTTTTTTGTACCGCTTTTTCTTAGAGTGGATGCTCCCTTATATACACCACCCGATCACTTTTCAACCAAATTTTAACCACCACACCATTCGAATTTCTTTTTGAACGTTTGTGACAATAAAAACCCATTTTCTCGCCCTACGTTACTTGCCCAATCAACTAATTTTTCACGAGATGAGAAAACCTAATAAATTTTATATTTTTAGTTAGTTATTACTAAATGAAAGTAAAATTAAATATGATATATCTTATAACCTGATTCGTGTCGTATAAACCTCTTTTACCGGAACCAGAACCGTCATTATCACCGCTGCTATCGCCACCATTATCACCCCCATCATCGCCGCCGTCATTCCCGCCGTAATTGGACGCGAACTGTCCTAAATAGTTTGAAGCACCCTCATCGTAATAACCGTAACCCTCCTCAGGGTAATAGTTAGATTCCGAACCGAATAAATAGTTGCTATCACAGAAAGACATCGTAACGTTAAATATTATTTCAAACTTATCGTAGAAATTTGAATTATGAAATTAATTTATAAACTAACGTTTATATAGTAGTTCACATGGAATATTGCATCCCGTCACATAATTAACACGAATATCGAGGAATATTACGTCATATCAAATAATATAATAAATACAAAATTACACGACTATCGAGGAATATTACGTCATATCAAATAACGTAATAAATACAAAATTACACAAAAAACGAGGAATAATATATCTCGTCAAATTATTAAAGGTGAAAATAGGACCCGTAAAGCGTTCACGGCCCGTAAGTGAAAGGTCTAACGGGCCGTGAAACGCTTAACGGGCCGTGAAAAATTTACACCGTGAACACCTTCACGGGCCGTTACGTTTTTGAATGACTGGTTTGATTGCCCGACAGTCATTACGGCCCGTGAAGGGCCTTACGGCCCGTAAGGAGCGCGTCCATATATCCTTCTGGGCGTCTCTTTAGTAGACCCCTAAAAAAACATAAAATAAAAAATCAACTATTTTAAAAAGTTAAGTGGAGGGGTATAACAAATAAAAATAATTTAGAAAGGGGTATGTATATCACCACCCTATAAAAATCCTGAAAATTGAAACTACTAATAAGCCTACAGACGTTTTCACACAGACTTTATATATTAAACATGAGTTTTTATGTTTTTTGAAAGTATTTGTGTAAATACTTCATTTTTGTTACAATTCAACCTGTTTTTGAATACATGTATTATTTATAATAGTGTAAATTATAAATTTTGTCCTTTAAGTATTCTTAAAATTACAGATCTTGTCTTTAAACTTTAGTAATTACACTGAGTATCCTTTATTTGAACATTTGTAATGTTTTTTGTTGTTTTTACTAACAACACTTAACTTTTTATGTTATATTTTTGTAAATGCTCATTTTACCCCTAACCCTCAAAAAGACAAAATCTGGAATTTTTATGAATCTTTTATTTTTTTTATTTTATTAACTTTACTTTTCATTGTTTCTTTATTTTTAACCATTTTTTATTTTAAATACTTATCTTAAATATTATTAACTCGTTATTTTTAATTGTCCAAATATGAGTTATGATTAGTTTTTATTATATTAAAATATATAATAAGTTACAATTCTATTTTAAAACTTTCATCAGATAGCAAATATTTATTTTATAATAAAATATAATTAAAAATCTATTTTTAATAAGATTCATAAAAATTATTTTAAAAAATGAAAAGTTATGTATTAAGTTTTTTTATAAAAGAAGCAAACAGAATGGGGAAGAAATTCAAGTTTTAAGTATGCTAATAAAAATTAAAAATATATATATTATGAGGTGTTAAATATTATTGGCCCAATCAATTTTAAAAAAATAAAAAATAGGGTGGCAAAAAGGGTCAGTGAGTTGTTTCACACGTCGGGTCGTGCTTCGATTTGACTTTTAACATTTTTCTCTCTATATTTTTTATAAAATAGCGACCAACTCATATAAAAGTTCACCATAGTGACAAGTCCAAACAACTACTCTGAAGTTTTAATTAAACAAAAAGATGAATGTTATTTAATTTAAAGCGCTATTATTTTGGGTTTTTTAAACGGTTACTAATGGGTTTTAAGCATCGCTTTTCAACCCTTTTGGTATAAAAATTAAAGGCGCTATTAGTTTGATATAGTTATTTCACATTAGATAAAAATTAAACTAGTAATCGGTTTGATATAGTTATTTCATATTAGATAAAATTAAACTAGTAATCGGTTTGTTACACCATCGCTTTTTAACTCTTTTGGTATAAAATTTTCAACTATATCAAACAGTTTATTTTACGTATTATATTAGAAACCTATAAAATATCGTATGAAATTGGGCCATGACTTTTTTATATTACTTAGTTATAATTATTCTATGTTAGGTCTTGTATATGATTAGACTTTGCTCAATATATAAAGTCTTTAATTGTTTATTGTAAAGTTCGCTTCCATTTTAATTTTTAGTAGTTTATGTTTGATATATAATAAATAAAACCCATTAGTAACCGTTTAAAAAACCCAAAATAATAGTGCTTTTAATTAAATAATATTCGTGTTTTTTTATAAATAAAACTTCAAGTAGTTGTTTAGACTTGTCACTATGATTAACTTTAAATGGGTTGTTCACTATTATATAAAGAGAGAGAGAGAGAAAAATATTAAAAGTCAAACCAAAGCCACGACCCGAGGTGTAGGACAACCCACTGACTCATGTTACCATCTTATTTTCTATTTTTCTAAACTTGATTGGGCCAATAATATTTTAGCACTTCACAATATATATTTTTATTAACACACTTAAGGCTTGAATTTCTTCCCCGATCTGTTTGCTTCTTTTATAGAAAAATTTAGTATATAATCATTATACAACCCACTGACTCATGTTACCATCTTATTTTCTATCGTCCTTTAAGTTTATATAAAATTACCGTTATCGTCCTTTATCTTTAAAAAGTACTCTAAACGTCCTTTAAGTTAAAATTTTATAACAGATATCGTCCTTTACACTAACTGTCGTTAAGTTTTTCCGTTAAGTCAAGGGCAATTTGGTCTTTTTGACTCTAAAGGACTATTAATGTATTTTTTCCAAACATAAAGTAGGATGTTTTCTGTCACTTTTTTTATCTTTTATTTAATTTATGTATTTTTATAAGAATACATATACATATGATTTTTATATAACGAATATATATATACATATAAATTCATACATAATTAAATATATTAAATATTTTCATGCATGTATAGCTAATTAATTATATTCACTCACGTCTTATATATATATATATATATATATATATATATATATATATATATATATATATATTATATACACATTATTTTTTTTCATCCACGTATTTATAATATAAATAAATAAATAATATAAATTATACAATAGATATTTACAGATAATACGTGGATGAAAATAATTAAATAATATATATTATGTTATTTAAAAATAATATGTAGATGTATTGTTGTGAAAATACATAAATTATGTAAATAAAAGAGTTGCAGAAAATGTCCTTTACGTTTGGAAAAGTCTACATTAATAGTCCTTTAAAGGTAAAAAGACCAAATTACCCTTGACTTAACTGAAAAAGTTAACGACAGTTAGTCTAAAGAACGAATTCTGTTACAAAATGTTAACATAAAGGATGTTTAGAGTACATTTTAAAGATGAAGGACGATACCTGCAACTTTATATAAACTTAAAGGACGTTTTCTGTAATTTTGTCTAAATATTATTGAAAATGAATTTTTTTTAAATGTATATTTATTATAAAATAAATATTAGCCAATCTGATGATGTTTTAAAATAGAATAGTAATTTATTATATATTTTAATATATAAAAACTAATCATAACTCATATTTGGATGATTAAAATATCTGTTTAATAATATTTAAGATAAGTATTTAAAATAAAAAGTGGTTAAAAAAAAAAAATAATGAAAAGTGAAGTAAATAAAATAAGCACATAAAAAAAATAAAAGATTCATAAAAATTACTCATTATGTCCTTTTGAGGGTGAGGGGCAAAATGTGTATTTACAAAAATATAACAGAAAAAGTTAACTGTTGTTAGTAAAAAATAACAAAAAACGTTATAAATTTTCAAATAAAGGATACACAATGTAATTATTAAAGTTTAAGGACAAGATCCGTAATTTTTAGCATATTTAAAGAACAAAATTTGTAATTTACTCTTAATAATATAATGTTTTGGGTAATGTTGGTTGGAAGAAATTTAACGCTGGAAAGGAGTTGGGCTTATGACAGTTTTGGGCTGCATGATGGACAAGGGTAGCTAATGGGTTGATGGTGTTCTCATTTATCTTCTTCAATGTTTCCTCTTGGTTAGGTTCTCGTGACTATATTTGTTAAAGTTTACCTCTGCAACTCATTGGTGCAGAGATTGTTACTTGATTGTTCTTCATCAAAGGATATAAAAGCTTCTTGTTTTCTTCTTGATCTTTAGTTACATATTAGCTAAGTTGTATTACTTCTTGTTTTGTAACAAGTTTTTCAATAATATTCTTTGAATTTTAACATTATAATGCTAAGAAATTAGTGAAGTGTGAGACAGCTTGAATGATTGAAGAAGTCAAAAACAGAATTTAATTAGGAGATATGGTTTATGGTTGAGACTTGCTTTATATTATAATAGCAATATTAATAAACACCAGTAGTTAGTTGCGCAGGATACCTGTCCTTAAGCATTTATTTGTTTATATATATATATATATATAGAGGGAGGTTCCCCTAAAAAATAATTTTTCCTTAAGAATACTAAGAAGTAATCTTAGCGTTCTAATTATCTAATTAAGGGCTAAAATCAAAGTGTGGAAAAAATAAGTAATTAAGGGTAATTTGGGTATTTTATTATATTACCCACAATTGTTTTTTTAAAATTTCCCCCTATTTTTTTAAATGCTAATAACTTTTTCATACGACATTATTTTTTTTAAATAAATTACACCATAAAATCAAGCATTTTTTTCTTTTTAATTTGAGTATAGTATTACTATAGTTTTTTACAAAAAAAAAATCAAATTATGTGAAATTGTGCTACATTTTTAACGTTTTTATACTGCATTTTATAAAACAGTACAAAGCTATGCTGTATTTCATAAAACGGCCCAAAGCTGTGCTGTATTTCATAAAGCAGCACAAAGCTGTGCTGTATTTCATAAAACGGCCCAAAGCTGTGCTGTATTTCATAAAGCAGCACAAAGCTGTGCTGTATTTCATAAAACAGCACAAAGCTGTGCTGTATTTCATAAAACAGCACAAAGCTGTGCTGTATTTCATAAAACAGCACAAAGCTGTGCTGTATTTCATAAAACAGCACAAAGCTGTGCTGTATTTCAAAAAACAGCACAAAGCTGTGCTGTATTTTATAAAACAGCACAAAGTTGTGCTGTATTTCATAAAACAGCACAAAGCTGTGGTGTATTTCATAAAACAGCACAAAACTGTGCTGTATTTCATAAAACAGCACAAAGCTTTGCTGTATTTCATAAAACAGCACAAAGCTTTCTGACTATATTATCCCGCTCAAATGTATGATTTTTAGTGCTGTGTATTTTTTTCTCGAGATATCAGTTAAGAAACATTAGGATTCTGATTTCTCCCCTTATTCAATGGCACCCATCGACTCTTCTTCCATAACCTATTATTCTTCTCTTCTTCCGTAACCTATTACGTAAGAAATAACATTAAACTAATACGTGAAGCTCTTACTTGACTATCATGAGCTAGGCATTACACAAGAGGTGGCTGGCTTGTTTGAATAGTATAACATTAAACTAATACATGAAGCTCTTACGTAACCTATTATATAAGAAATAACATTAAAATAATATATTATTGGAGTGGAACAACATGGTAGAATCTTTCATGGTTCCATTGGAGTCCCATGAATATATCTGATGTAGTGAAATTTGTCATAAACCAAAGTGACGTCGTTCTTCTTGAATAGAATTCAAGTCATAAAGTTTTGGTTACATATCAATTGTATATCTAGGAATAAAAATATTCACAAACTAGATTCGAAACATAAATGAGTTGAATAAAAAATATTAAATTAAATACAGCACATTGCAATCGAATTTGTGTTGCATTTTGATAAAATACAAAAGGGACTAATGAGTGTGTTTTAGGACCGTACTGCCCTTTAATCCTAATTTGAAGAGTGCCACATGTAATCTCCTTATTCCTTCTTAGCCTACTTAGGCAAAACTTATTTTTTAATAGAACCTCTACCTATATATATATACATACATACTAGAGTAAAGACCCGTGTAATACACGGTTTCAATCATTAAATTTTTTTTATTAAAAAGATTCGTAAGTCATAATATTATTGTTAATACTTTGTATATTGATTTTTTTGTTTAATTTTTTAAATCACTTATATTAATATTAGTATCTTTCTTTATCATGGAGGCTTCGGGTATGGCCTTAGGAATGAAGGCGGTAAGGAGCTTCTTGAGTTTGCAGTAGCGCATGACTTAGGAATCATAAATTCATTTTTTAAGAAAAGAGAATCGCATCTAATCACGTTTAGCAGCGGCGGGAGACACACGCAGATAGACTATTTATTGACGAGGAGAGAAGATCGTAGCTCGTGGAAGGACTGTAAGACAATCCCAGGAGAGACAGTTGTGACACAACATCATATGTTAGTGGCGGATATACGCGTGAAGAGACCAATTGTCCAACAAAACAAGAGAATTAGACATACGATCAATTGGAGCCAGCTCAAAGGCGAAAACATTACTATTTTTAAAGATAAGGTCATACCAATGAACCATCCTGGACCACAGGAAGACGCAAACCAAAAGTGGGAAGCCATGGCCAATACGCTCATTCAAGCAGCTAAAGAAACGCTTGTAGTTACAACAAAGAGGACAGTCGACCATAAGGAATCTTGGTGGTGGAACGAAAATGTACAGGAGAAGATACGAATTAAACAACAAAGTTTTAGAGAGCTTATACGCTGTAACAATGAGGAAGAACGCCCAGAGCTAAAAGATAATTACAAGGAGGCTAGGAGAGAAGCGAAGAAATCGGTGTCAGAGGCAAAGAACGCGGCGTATGAGATGATGTATAAACGACTAGAGACGAAAGAAGGAGAGCATGACATGTTTAAGTTAGCCAAGGCAAGAGACAGCAGAAGACAAGACCTGAGAATTATGAAGTTTATAAAGGCTGCGGATGGAAAAGTTTTGGTGAACGACAATGACATCAAGGGGAGATGGAAAACTTACTTCGATAACCTTTACAACATAAAGAACCTAAATCAACAAACTGAGATAGATAATACAACCCAAACAACACAACAAAATAATTGCTATTGTAGAAGCATCACAGTAGACGAAGTTACGAGAGCTATGAAGAAAATGGGAAGGGCTAAAGCGGTGGGGCCAGACAACATACCGATTGAAGTGTGGAAATGCCTGGGAGATGAGGGGCTCAAATGGCTAACAGATTTATTCAACATTATCTTTACGACAGGGATGATGCCGGACCAGTGGAGAACCAGTGTCATAGTCCCCATATATAAGAAAAAAGGAGATGTTCAAAGTTGCGAAAATTACAGGGGAATAAAGCTATTGAGTCACACGATGAAATTATGGGAAAGAGTTATTGACACGAGAATTAGACAGGAAACTCAGATAGCGTCAAACCAATTTAGATTTATGCCAGGACGCTCTACAACAGAAGCAATACATGCCATAAGGAGGATAATGGAGAAATACAGAGAAAAGAAAAGGGACCTCCATATGGTATTCATCGACCTAGAAAAGTCCTATGACAGCATTCCGCGTCAACTAATTTGGGAAAGTCTACGACTTAGAAGGGTACCAGAGAGGTATATCAAAATAATCAAGGATATGTATGATAGGGCAAAAACGTGTGTGCGAGCCTCGAACGGAGACACAGACTCATTCACAGTGGAAGTGGGACTCCACCAAGGATCGGCACTGTGCCCATTTCTCTTCACAGTAGTGTTGGATGAGATGACCAAGTCTATACAGAAGCCAGTTCCGTGGTGCATGCTCTTTGCGGATGATATTATCTTAATATCGGAATCTAAAATGGTGCTTAACGACAAGCTAGAACAGTGGAGAGCAGCACTAGAGCGCAAAGGTTTAAGGATAAGTCGCTCTAAGACAGAATACATGCATTGTAACTTTAGTGGTGAGGCGGAAGAGGACACCCAAATCAGTATTCAGGGTATGGCGGTCCCACAAACGTCTAGGTTCAAATACCTGGGCTCGTACTTGCAGGAGGACGGAGAGATACACAGCGATGTAGCGCACCGTGTTCAAGCAGGATGGTGCAAGTGGAGAGCAGCATCAGGGATACTATGTGATAAGAGGTTTCGAGCAAAACTAAAGGGAAAGCTATACCGAGTGGCAGTACGTCCAGCCATGTTATATGGAACAGACTGCTGGGCCATAAAGAAATCGCACGAGAAACAAATAGAGGTAGCGGAAATGCGAATGCTGAGGTGGATGTGCGGACACACAAGACTTGATCGGATAAGAAACGAAGTGTTTCGACAGAAGCTACAAGTGACTTGTATCGTAGATAAAATACGAGATGGAAGATTAAGATGGTTTGGGCATGTCAAGAGGAGACCAATGGCTGCACCAGTTAGAGTAGTAGAGAACATCATCTTAGAGGGTAGGACGAGTAGAGGAAGACCTAGATTGACTTGGGATGAGGTAATTAGGCGAGATATGATACACTTGCATCTCTCTGAGCACATGATCGAGGATAGGAGTGAGTGGAGGCGTAGAATTAAAATTAGGACTTCTAGTTCGACCTATAGGCAGGAAGGGTATTTGAAGTCTGGTTGCGGAGCCTGATGTCTAAGTAGTCCATATCTGCCCTTTAACGGTGATTCTACCTGCTCCTATGATATATGTATGCTATGTGTTATATGATTTATTGTGTACTGTATGCTATGTGTGGTATGATTTATTGTATGATGCCTTGCTATTGGTATGGCTTTTTGTATACTGTATGTTATGTGTTGTATGATTTATTGTATGATGTCTTGCTATCAGTATGGCTTTTGCTATCGAGTCGGGGGTCTCTTTTGTTGGGTTTGTTAGAACATAAAATCATAGTTTAACCATTTAAACTTTATGAAAACGCAGCGGAAGTATAACATTATAACCATGTTTATAATCTGAAAAATATGTTCATTAGATGAGCATATTGATGTATAAAACGAACCCAAAGAACAAAGGATCATTTATGTGAATTAACAAGCTATGAACGTATGTAAAACTACATAAAATCACAGCTTCATTGAGCTGTGATTAATACCTTTCTGCAGCAGCTAAACTCGACAGAAAAGAGTTGTTAGATGCTCAAGAACTCGGCCAAGACTCCAAAGAAGGAACCCTCAAGCTAGTATACCCCAAGCTCCTTGCAAACACCTTCTCTTGTTAGGTAGAAATCACCAAAACAACACCAAAAACCCAGCTTGAAAACCCTTGTTCACTGCTGCTGAAAACCGTAGCTTAGAGAGAGAGAGGAAGCTGATTTTTGTGTTGTTAGTTGCATGCATGATTCATAATCATGGAGTGCAAGAACCTCACACCAAGAACAACATGAAATCAACTCAAAACAGCTCTTCTAACTCTCTTGAATCTTGCTGGAAAAACTTTTTTTTTCAGCTTCTAAAACCGTAGGATGAAGAGAGAGAGGGCTGCAGAATTTTTGTTGTGTCTTGCATGTTCTTAATAATGAGAATGTGAGAGTATAATATCTTGTTAGTGGAGCTAGTCATGTGTGTGTTTGTCAAGAGAATCTCTTTTTGAGAACAATACAAGCATGCAAGTCCCACATGCATGTTTTGTCTCCCATTTGAAGCAAAGTGGACGGTTTCTTTGGAGTAAAATAAGAGGTTTTTTTTTCTTTTAAATTTTATAAACAAACACAACACATGCACATCACATGCACATGGATGTTTCTTGTATATAAAAGGAAGACTTTCTTTTATAAATCTCAACCATTAACACACATATAACTAGTTTTATAAATAATAAACATACACATATGTATTGTCTAGTATTCTAACTAGTTTATACAATTAACCAATTAATTGTATAAGTAGTATACTCTCATTATTATTTGGTGTTATACAACTAATTTAAATAACACTTCAAATAATATTATTGAACAAAATATCCTAATAAATTGTTCCATCTCATATGCAACTTATTTAGAAAACCCATTTTCTAAATTTGGTGTAAATATTAATTGCATGATCATATCATCAATTAAATATTAATTGGTGTTTGCTAAGCTTGTTATTGGGTATAACCCGACTTGGATCATAACGTACTAACCACATCAATATTCTAAGTGTCTTGGGCACATAGAATCCTACAATCTCCCACTTGCCCAAGATTCATAGAAGATTGATGCAAGCAGTAAATGACGCCTAACAACGGTTTACTACCCTTAATACGCATGACTTATAGCCATTCAATAACATCATTCCATTCAAGTACCCTACTTGAAATGATTTTGGTGAATCAATCATCTATCCTTTTGTTACAGATGTCATGTTAAATCCAAGGACACAGAATGATCATTCATTGTTGATTTAACTTAATCAGGCCTTAGACATCATACTCTCAACGAATAAGAGGAACAAATCCCATCTTGACTACATACGTTTCTCACAATCACCTTATGTCATACCTGAACATAGCCTTATGTACTGACAATTGTTTCATATCAGTGAAGAACTAGCTCAAGGTATAACAGTTGGTGAATATCAAAACCCAATATGTATCTCAGGTCGGAGGATACCAAATGATATTCGCCTTTACTCAAATTTACTTATGATCAATCGATAAGATTCCATGTAGTAAAATTCGAGATGCGGGTTAGTCCAATATTTGTATCCCACAAATATCTATGAACCTTGGTAGCAACCCATTGCTCTATATTTATCCTTATGAATATCAACCAATCCAAGTTCATAATAGTCTTACCCTCACACTTGTTCCCACAAGTATGAACGACTACGGACATTTAAAGTAAATAATTTACTCATGGATTAAACATGCTAAATTGGAACATTAATTGAGACATTATAACCAAATAATTTTATTCAAATAATAAAGAGTTCCACATATTCAAATACAAAATTTGATCAAGTCCAATCACTAGAATATCGAAGTCCTAAGGCACAAGCATGACTTTCATGCTTTGCCCTTTCAAGGAGCTTCGTGAGTGGATCCGCAATGTTTTGATCAAAGCGAACTTTGCGAATACATATCTTTCCCTTTTCAACTTCATCTCTTATGTAGTTGAATCTCCGCTCATTGTGCCTAATCTTTTGATATGCACGGGGTTCCTTGATTTGAACAATCGCACCCTCGTCATCACAAAGATTTCTAAGGAGTCTTGAATGGTAGAGACCATCCTTAGATTGGTGATAAACCTTTTTATCCATGCAGCTTCCCAAGCTGCTAATGAGTCGGCTATGTATTCGAATTCTGTAGTGGACAATGCTACCCTATTCATAATGGAGACGTACCCGATTGTGATAGAGAATCATCTCGATCAGTTTGGAAACTAGCATTCGTGTAACCCTTTACAACTAGTTCCTCTTCATCAGATCCGTATATTAGAAACATATCCTTAGTCCTCCTAAGGTATTCTAATATACTTTCAACAGCCATCCAATGGGTGTTATATGGATTCTGCTGATATCTACTTGTCATGCTTAACGCGCATGACATGTCCAGTCTAGTGCATATCATCGCATTCATGATGGATCCTATAGCAGACGCATATGGGATGTCCTTCATGCGATCTTGCTCATCCTTTGAGCTTGGACATTGAGATGCACTCAATATTGTCCCTCTTTGAATAGGTACTATACCTTTCTTAGAGTTTATCATCTTAAACCTTTTCAAGATTTTATCAATGTATGCACTTTGGTTTAACCCTATCAACCGCCTCGATCCATCCCTATAGATCTTTATTCCCAAAATATAGGCGGCTTCACCGAGATCTTTTATGGAAAAACAATTTCCAAGCCAGGTTTTAACACCTTCCATGGTTGGAATGTCCTTTCCATATAGCATTATGTCATCAACATACAATACTAGGAATATGATTACACTCCCACTAGCCTTTTTATCCACACAAGCCTTGTCAGTGTCCAAGTTTCCATGCATATTTGTTTTCTTCTCAAAAACCCACTTGCATCCAACCGGTTTGGAGTTAAATGGAGGGTCAACCAATTCCTAAACTTGGTTTTCATACATGGATTGCATCTTTACGTTCATGGCTTCCAGCCATTTGTCACAATCCGAATTGGACATAGCATTATGGTATGTAGTTGGCTCATCGGAGTCAATCTCATAGCATCCATCCATGAAAAATCCATATATTTCAGGTGGAATGCTAACTCTACCAGATCTATGAACATTTTATGTGTATTGATCAACCTCTTGATCATTTTCAACAACCTCTTGTTGACAGCTAGTGTCAACCAAACGTGTATCGGCTTGTGGATCTTGATCCTCATCAAATTCCACTGTTCTATGCGTCATTCCTTCCATAAGGAACTTGGCTTCCAAGAACTATGCCTTTTGAGCAATAAATACCTTTTGCTTTGTTGGATCAAAGAAGTAGTATCCTATACAGTCCTTTTGGATATCCAACAAACATACACTTAGTGAATCGACTTTCAGTTGGTTTGGGTGTTAAGCTTAGCATAAGCTTCATAACCCATACTTTTAAATATGATAGCGATGGAACTATTCCATTTCATATTTCAAAAGGTGTCAATTTTCTTGGTTTGGGCCATATTCAAAATACGAGCCTCGGAGAGTAGTGCGAAACCCCAAAATTATAGAGGTAGTGAGCTTATAGACATCATAGGTCGAACCATATCCAATACGGTTCGATCTCCTTTCAGACACATCATTATGTTATGGTGTTCTGTGAGGAGTAAGTTGTGAGACAATCTTATAACTTCCTAGATGATCCCCGAAAGTCTCACTTAGGTATTCACCTTCTCTATCTAAACGGAGAACTTTGGTAGTTCTATCGAGTTGATTTTCAACTTCATTCTTGAAGTTTTTGAATATTTCAAATTCTTCATGTTTATGTGCCATCAAGTACACATAACCATAGCAACTATAATCGTCGGTTAAGGTAATGAAGTAAGTTTCACCATACCTTGTCATTGTCTTAAAAGGACCACATACATCCAAATGTATGATTCCTAATAAGTCTTTTTTGCCCTCTCATTAGTACCACTAAAGGGCGTGTTGGTCATCTTACCTTGTAAACAAGATTCACACTTATCAAATGAACAATTTTCATTTGCTTTTAAAAGACCATTCTTTTAAGGTGTTTAAGTCCCTTTCTTGTTTATGTGACTAAGATGACAATGACAAGAATAAGAGTCACTTAAACCATTTTAAGTCTCTTGGTGTATGATTGGTATAATGTGTTATTATAGGACGAATCATCATGAACCAATTCATAAATATCATTAGAAGGCACAGCCTTGAAATAATATACATCATCCATATAAACATAAATACCATCATTTACTAACTTTAAATCATAACCATATCATTTTAAAAGGGAAACTTAAATCATGGTCCTAGTCAAACTAGGAGCATATAATATGTTTTGAACAACTTCCAAACCTTTTGAAAGTTTCAAAACATAGTCTCCTTTCTTAAAGTGCTTATTTCTTTTGAACCCTTGCAACAGATTGCAATAGTGAGTTCCACATGTGGTATCCAATTACCCATGTGCTTTGAGGAAATAACATTTAAGTCAATATGGATTATGAAAGTTGTGCTTGAGGTTTGCCTAGCATCCCTCTTATTTCTCAACTCATTGAGATAGGTTGGACAATTCCCTTTCAAATGACCTATCTCACCATACTCAAAGCATGGATCGTTTTCGGTTACCTTAGGCCTCATAAGCTTAGGTTTTGGAGGTTCCGCTTTGATCTTCCCTTCCCCTTTGCCTTTGACATGCCCTCCTCCTTTGGCAACATTTGCCTTGGGATCGGGAATGGCCTCAACATCGTCGGGGTCGGGTTGGTTAGGAATAGGATCGTCAAGGACATTTGCCTTTGCTCTTGCTTGAGAACAATTCTTAAGTTTCGAGACTAGTCCATAAGGTTATTATGGTTCAGACGATCCCTCTCTAAAATAGTTCTCAGTGATAGGGTATGGACGGTCGGGGTGGTAGCATTATTGTTTGCGGTCATTCTATAAATTTTACAAAGTTCTTTTAGTATTTCTGAAAAATTTCATTTTTAATTATTAATACCCTTTATGTCTCATAGACAATTAATAATTAAAATCTAGAATCCAACGTTACATTCAAATAATGGTTAGGTGACCTTTATCCCATTATTCAAATTAACAAGGTAGTCAACATTTGACAATTGCAACCTTTTGTAACTTCTAGCGGTATGGGATCGACTTTAAACATCATATGTAAAGTCGGCATGTTAATCCCATCAACACCATTTGGAAACCATATTTTAGGTGATCCATTCAACATGGTTTGCAAATCAAGTTACCCTACTTGCACACACATGTGAGTTTACCAACACAAGTGGTTAGGTGACCTTTATCCCACCAATGTGGTATTCCCACCTTAAGTCATAAGTTCCCTCAAAATGGTTAGGTGACCTTTATCCCATTAAGAGTTTCCAAATGACTTAAGTGTTGTGCAAAAGGACGGTGTTAAACTTGTTTGAAAAGGGATTTTTAGTTTTCATTAATTCTAGTTTTGAAAACTCTATGTACCTTGTATTTGCATGCTTTCAAATACAAGGTATCCTATGGTTCATTTTTAATAAAACCTCTTTTATTAAATCATCAATCCTTTTAATAACCTCTTATTAATTACTTAATGATTAAGAACCATAGATGCAAGGTATCTTATGGTTTATTTTTAATAAAACCTCTTTTATTAAATCATTAATCCTTTTAATAACCTCTTATTAATTACTTAATGATTAAGAAACCATAAATTTCCAGCTTGTTAAGTTTGCTAATGAGTTTGTTATGCATATCCAAATATCAAACAACAATCATACAACAAACAACCAAACAAGCATAATATAAACAACCACAATGTGCATAACCATAGCTACTATTGTGACCACACTTGTTTGCCATCACAAGTGTGATCATTTGGTCTTTCCTAAGGGTTGAATACAACACAAAATAGAGGTCTTCTTAGACTCCCACTTGAACTTGCAACCATATGCTTCAAGTCCCTTTTTTGTGTCTTTGATGTCCATCTTTGGGTCTTCATTTTGTGCATCTTCCTTTTACAAAAATTATATCCTAATACATTTTTCTAATAAAAGAAATGCACCTAATCTATTTATTACATAACCAAATGAATAAATAATTACAACCCAAATAATAAACATAAATATTACAACCCAATTGAATGAATTAAAACAACCATTAAAACCATCCAAATCACACAAGGCCTTAAGCTAGGTTATGCACTTTAACAACCAATGATCATATCATTTATTCATATAATGAAACCCCACTTAAAACCACCAAATTTCAGCCAACATAAACTGAAATTTTTGGTTTTAAATATTGTCCAAACAATCAACATTTTATCAACATGTATTTCTTTCAAGATTTCATCACAAGCATGTATGATATAATCTTGAAAGTTGGGGATTCATCAAAACAGAAATGTAGCAGCCCATAATCAGCCTATTATGAGTTTAAAAACATCCTCTAAAACTAATTTTTAAAGGACAAGAACAAGCAAGCTATCCACATAACCGGCTCTTGATGCCATTGTTGGGTTTGTTAGAACATAAAATCATAGTTTAACCATTTAAACTTTATGAAAACGCAGCGGAAGTATAACATTATAACCATGTTTATAATCTGAAAAATATGTTCATTAGATGAGCATATTGATGTATAAAACAAACCCAAAGAACAAAGGATCATTTATGTGAATTAACAAGCTATGAACGTATGTAAAACTACATAAAATCACAGCTTCATTGAGCTGTGATTAATACCTTTCTGCAGCAGCTAAACTCGACAGAAAAGAGTTGTTAGATGCTCAAGAACTCGGCCAAGACTCCAAAGAAGGAACCCTCAAGCTAGTATACCCCAAGCTCCTTGCAAACACCTTCTCTTGTTAGGTAGAAATCACCAAAACAACACCAAAAACCCAGCTTGAAAACCCTTGTTCACTGCTGCTGAAAACCGTAGCTTAGAGAGAGAGAGGAAGCTGATTTTTGTGTTGTTAGTTGCATGCATGATTCATAATCATGGAGTGAAAGAACCTCACACCAAGAACAACATGAAATCAACTCAAAACAGCTCTTCTAACTCTCTTGAATCTTGCTGGAAAAACTTTTTTTTTCAGCTTCTAAAACCGTAGGATGAAGAGAGAGAGGGCTGCAGAATTTTTGTTGTGTCTTGCATGTTCTTAATAATGAGAATGTGAGAGTATAATATCTTGTTAGTGGAGCTAGTCATGTGTGTGTTTGTCAAGAGAATCTCTTTTTGAGAACAATACAAGCATGCAAGTCCCACATGCATGTTTTGTCTCCATTTGAAGCAAAGTGGACGGTTTCTTTGGAGTAAAATAAGAGGTTTTTTTTTCTTTTAAATTTTATAAACAAACACAACACATGCACATCACATGCACATGGATGTTTCTTGTATATAAAAGGAAGACTTTCTTTTATAAATCTCAACCATTAACACACATATAACTAGTCTTTTATAAATAATAAACATACACATATGTATTGTCTAGTATTCTAACTAGTTTATACAATTAACCAATTAATTGTATAAGTAGTATACTCTCATTATTATTTGGTGTTATACAACTAATTTAAATAACACTTCAAATAATATTATTGAACAAATATCCTAATAAATTGTTCCATCTCATATGCAACTTATTTAGAAAACCCATTTTCTAAATTTGGTGTAAATATTTAATTGCATGATCATATCATCAATTAAATATTAATTGGTGTTTGCTAAGCTTGTTATTGGGTATAACCCGACTTGGATCATAACGTACTAACCACATCAATATTCTAAGTGTCTTGGGCACATAGAATCCTACATCTTTGAAAGCGGTCTCTCTACCTAACAAGATAGAGGAAAGACTCGCCTACACCTACCCTCCCCAGACCCTGCTCTTGAGTGGGATATACTGGGTTTGTTTGTTTGTTTGTTTATCTTTCTTTATCAGTACTTGTAAATCTAAATAGTGTATAATATGAAATAAAATAAACTTATAAATAAGAACTTTAGGTAATAAATAAATTTATTAAACATCAGAACATCCATAACACATACAAAACTTCTTTGTATACAAAATTTGATGTTCTGTTTGTAATTTTACCATTATTGTCTCTTTATAAAATATGTGTTCTTGTATAGAATACACGATCTTATATAGAATCGATCTTTTTATGAAATTGAATGGTTATGTAATTTTATTAAAATAATGATATATATTATATAACTATTCTAAATATAAATTCATATATAGTAATAATCATTTATATAAGTAGATACATAAAAGATAAAATAAATATCATATACATACAACGCTAGTTTCATATTACGAGCCAGATCGATCTCGACATATGAAGCTCGGACTCAAAACCATTTATTAAATGAGCCGTCAAATGAGTTCGAGCTTGTTTAGCTCAGCTTAGTTAGAGTTTTTAGCGATTGGTCCCGAGTGGCTCACGAGATGGCGTGACTCGTTTCTCTCCTAATTGTTTTTGGGAGTCTATTTGTAGAATAAAATAAAGATAAACAATTAAATTTTTTTGTTTGTAAAATAAAATAAAGATAAATCATTAACTTTTTTTTGTTTCGGCGTGATATTTATATAAAATATTTTAAAAAATGCATTTTTATTACAAATATTTTTTCGTATTACACTTTTTAAGATACTTAAAAGCATTTTAAAAAAAAATACATACTTTTAAAAAGAATAAAAAATAAATATGCCTACTTTTGTGTGAAATTGAAATAAAACTACAGTGAATAAAATTCAATTTTTCTATATGAAAAGACGATTAAAATTAAGTTTGAGTGAATTAAAAAAACAAAAATAAGTTTTAGAAAAACTCTCTGTTTTTAATTACGACATACGAATCAAATGGTTTTATAATTTAATTAACTTTTGTACTTGACTGTTTTTAAATAATATTATTTTAACGTGAAATAAATTTAAGTAGTACCATTATAGTGAGGAAAAAACACTTTCATAAATACCTATTTTCATATTTAAATTTTCTATATACAATATTTAAGGAAAAAAACTCTTATTCTAATTATAGCAATAGTTGATTTTGTTCAAATGAATTATGACTAATAATAAGGATAGATACATTTTTAGACGGAAAATCAAAGAAATAGATGGTTAAAAAAATGACACGTATCACTAAAAATATTGTTTTATTAATAAGTATAGAAGTATAGATTCTAAGATTTCATACTCAATTAATAAAAGATAATCGAGTAACAGTTAAAGAAAACACGTATGAATAGTTGAATACACAATTACACATTATATTACCACAAATCATAAGTCTCTTAAGTCTTAACCAAATTAATTACCCTTAACCCCTCAAAACTCAAGATCAAGGGTCTAAACTCCCACAATCATCAACTCAACACTGCTAATTAGCAAGTATTTCCCATATCAACTCCAAATCATACGACGTCATCCCCGCCACCGCCCAACCACCGTCCTCCGCCTCCTCCGCCACCGCAAACTCACCGGAAAAACAACAATTCTCACCCATCTCCCCGCCGCTGCAACTCCCTCCGCCATCCAACGCCACCGTCGTCGCAGCCGTTTCTCCGCCCACTTCACCACCCCCATCTATCTCCGACCTCTTCTTCCCCTTCTCCCTCTTAATCTTCCGACAAATGGCCTCAATTTTGCCATCAACAGCAGCCCTCAGAGCACTCAACCTCCGTTCATCTCCGATCACCCCCGTCGCCGGAAAATCCTTCATGTTCGGAAAATTCAATCGAGCGTATTCTTTTCGGAGCTTATACGCCGCCCGATCGTAAGCGTATGCTGCCATCTCCGGAGACTCGTACGTCCCCAACCACACTCGTACTCTGTTCTGCGGCAATCGGATCTCCGCAACCCATTTCCCCCATTGCCTCTGCCTCACGCCCCTGTACGATTTCTTCTTCAAATTCGTCGGTTTTTGAAGATACCCATTTGGGGAATTTGCGGAATTTGGGGAGAACTTGGTGGGGAGATTGAGGATTTGATCTCTCTGTTTGTGGTAGATTGAGCACTCTGCTGTTGATGATTCTTCTAAAGAAGAAGATGATGATGATGGTGAAGAACAGAGGGAGAAGATTGAATCTAAGGTACTTTGATTTCCGCCTGTTAGGATCAAATTCGATAGTGAAGATCGAATTGAAGTGGATATGAATGGGTTGATGGTGTTTTCTTGCATGATTGTGAAACTTGGGGAAGATGATGAACAGGGGATTGTGGAGGACTGTGAAAGCTTCAAGCTTGTTAATGGAGGAAATGAGTTGAATAATTTGTTGAATAATATTTCATTTGGACTTTGTATTTATAGGCAAATTTGTTTTTGTGAGGAATTATATGTTATTTGAATTTTTTGAAAATGGATTGAAGTGAAATTACTTTTTTGCCCTAAAAGGTGTGAGATTGAACACAAATTTTTGTTGGGGGATGCGTGGATCTATGTGGTGGAAGTGTTAATAAGTCAGATAAATGAGTCACGTCCAAGGCTACAAACGAACTAAACGAACTAAACGTTCAGCAGATAGTTTATAAATCGTTCGGCTGAAAATTCGTTTATATCTATTCGTTTAGTAAATGAACAAACATAAAAAAGAAAATTATGTTCGTTTAGTTAAACAAACGAAAATGAACAAAGCCGTGTTTGTTCATTTATGTTCATGAACGTTCGATAATAAGTTCGTTTATGTTCGTTAATGTTCGTTTGTGAACGTTCGATAATGTGTCCGTTTATATTCGTTAATGTGTTTGTTTATATTCTTAATTTTTGTGTTAGTTATTTTTATGACTATTATATCAACTATTTTTTATATTTACGTTAAGTACTTATTTATTAAACTGTCGGAGATGCAGAAGATATCCGAAAAAGCCACTCACGTGCTAAGGGGAATCATATATACAGCTTTGTGGGTTATTTGGAACGAGCGTAATAACCGGATTTTCAACAACAAGAGTAGGAGGCCTATTGAGATTGTGGAGACGGTGAAAACTACTTCGTTTTTCTGGTTTTGTAATAGATGTAAAGGTCACAATGTAGATTGGCAAAAATGGTGTATGTATCCCTTGGATTGATGTTTCTCGTCGGTCCTTGATTTGAGGACCTGTCGAGGTTTGTGTTGAATGAAATTTACCTTTAAAAAAAGTACTTATTTATTTTTGATTGATTTTGTGTAATGTTTGTAATAAAATATAAATTTTAAAATAAATCTATAATCATTTGTATTTATTTGTGTCCATTAGTTTATTTATGCTCGTCATTTTCATGAACAGTTGTTTGTTTTCGTTTGCTTTTGTTTTTGTTCATTTGCGCTCGGTAAGTGTTCGTGAACAATTTATGAACATGTTCATTTTCTTAATAAACGAACACGAACAAAGAATCTCGTTCAGTAAATATTTGTGAACAGTTCATAAACAAGTTTATTTGTTAACGAATGAACACGAACAAGGATTTGTTCGTATTCGTTTGTTTCGTTTGCAACCCTAGCCCCATCTAACAATATTATTGGTTCTCAAATAGTAATATAAACTATTATGAAAAAACCAATGATCTTTAATGCAACTAGTTAAAATAAGATACTCATGACATATAAATAAGAATAGATTATGGGTTTATGTCTCAATCTGAGCAAAATGTTTAGAGTTAAATCGAGGGGTTTTTCAGCAATGAGTTTTATCCTGAGGGGATTGAGAGTGCGATCCCGGCTGGGAAACGGATAAGTGTGCCAGATTAAGATACCACCTATCCGAAGAAGAGTCACACATTTATTGTTAAAAAGAATTGTTATGAAATAATATAATTAGAACAACACCAAGAAAAGAACCCTTAAATGTGATTCAAGCTTGTTAAATTAATATCTATTAAATACTATGGAATATGAATATCAATCATGTAATTACTCGTCATATTTAGACTGTGCGTAGTGGTTGTTTGGTTAAATTGTATTATAAATGACTTGTAGATAAAAACCATTTTACTAAAGCATTTTTTTAAATCAAATGTAGTGGTTACCTGCTGTTTGGAGCCTCTATTGATGAAACAGTATAAGAAAGGTTGCGATTGACGTCCGTTAAGGGCTTGAAGCGCTATGAGTTTGATGCATTTTTAATTATTTTGTAATGATGTTTGTAGTCCTATTTGTGTTCATATCATCATATTTGGAGTTCTCATAATGTCCACTACGTATAATCTTAGGAGGTAAAAACCTAGTGGAAATAAAAATGTTTACAATTCTGTCAATACGTTTGAGGATTTTTTACAAAAAAATTATTGGCAAGGGAACAGTGTGAAAAGGCAATGCTGAAGAGAAAAAGAGCGTCATATGTATTGTCTTTACTGTTTTTTACCATTGGAATCACTACTTAAGATATTTAGGTCGATACCAAAATATGAAGGTAGGAAGCATCTTGATTTCAAATCTATGCGATTCTTGTATAAACGAGTTTGTTGACTAATAACAGTTTCTGTTTTATAATATGCAAATTTAGACATTTAGTATGTGACACCTCTATATGAGGATTTTATATATATATATATTATATATATATATATATATATATATATATATATATATATACCTATATATATATACCTATATATATATATATATATATATACACCTATATATATATATACCTATATATATATATACCTATATATATATACCTATATATATACCTATATATATATATATATATATATATACTAGCTATAGTAACCCGTGTGTTACACGGGTTGAATAAATAAAAAAATTAATATAATAAATTTATTAATTATAAATAATATTCTAAGATATAATATCACTGAAATTATGTATTAGAAATGAATGTAAGTTATAAAATAATGATATCAACTTTTTAAAACTTTATTTTTTTCAAAAAAAATAAACGTTTTGTTATAAAACAAACTGTATAAAAATGACATTTTTAAAAAATTTCTTATTATAACTCTTAAATTAATTATTTTTGGTTTTAAAAAAATAACTTTTTAAAAATACCAATTTTAAATATTTTGTATTTTTAAAAAAAGTCTTATGCTTTAAATAAATTTATTATTTATGAAAAATTATTTATTTAGAAATAACTTTATTAATTTATTAAATCTAAAAAAGTGTTAAATAATATTATTAGTAATTAAGGTAATTATTTAATAGGAGAGAGATGCGGGAAAATTTTGGTGAAAATGATTGTGGTGTTGACACGTGTCATCCCAGATACACTTTTATTTATACATATATATATATATATATATATATATATATATATATATATATATATATATACTAGCTTTAATAAACTCGTGTATTACACGGGTTGAATAAAAAGAAATAAATAGTATAAAAATTTATTTATTATAAATTGATATTTTAAAATAAGATATGATTAAAATCTTTTTTTATAATAAATAAAATAAAATTTTTATTTTAAAATAAACGTTTAAAAATGTGATACCTAAAAACTTTCCTCTATAACTCTCAATTTTAACTATTTTTTGTTTATAAAACTTTTTAAAAACACCATTTATAAAATATTTTGTATTTTTTAAAAGTTTGATGTTCTAAAAAGTTTTATAAATTATGAAAAAAATTCTTAGAAATAACTGTAGTAAAAAATATCTCTTGTTTAATTTATTTAAAAACTATTTTAATAAAAAAATTAAATAATATTATTAGTAATTAATGTTATTATTAAATAGGAGAGAGAAGCGATAAAAGATTATTGAGGAACAATATGGTGTTGAAATGTGTACTACTAAATACCCTTTTATTAGAGTAGATATATATATATATACACACACACACACACATATATATCCATATATATACATACATACATACATATATATATATATACACATATATATACATATACACACACACACACACGCACACACACACACATATATATATATATATATATATATATATATATATATTATAATCAATTTCAGTGGCTCTTTGCATAGAATGAAGAGTAAAGATAGCAAACAAAGAAACAAGTTAGAAGGAGGCAAATTGTAATACATTGGTAAAAATAACTACCAAAATTCTAAGGATTCATACGAAATAGAAATTAGATAGAAACTTTGGTGATATTAACCATCTTAGACAGAAACCATTTGTAAAAGGAAAAATTCTTAAAATTCTCTTTCACTTGTATTTCTTTCTAAATGTTTCTCTAAATAATTCTTCTTAAAATATCCTTAAAAACAAGGTGTCAACGCCTCTAAAAACAAGCGAGAGCGTCTGTATAGTAGGTCACTCAAAATTATTCACGTGTCATTTAACAAAATATCGTTTTTTTTCAAAATCACAACATGGGCGCTCGCCTTCACAAAGTTGGCGCCCACCTTTACGGTAAAGGAGCTCGACTACTTTTAAAAATTTTCTTTTACAAAGTTGCAACAAACTAGAGTTCAGGACAAAAAAAGACATGTGTACTATTTTAAGTGACCCGGCGTCCACGTCTATCGCTAGAGATGTCAGCGTCTTGTCTGGAGGAGACATTTTGTCAAACTGGCCTTTAGAAATATATATGTGTTTTTTTTAATTAACCTGCAACGTAAGTGTGCAACTACATAGTTCTTTTCTAACTCATATTCTACTCTTAGTTACTTACTCATTCCACTTCCAATTTAAATTTCATAATTTTTTATATAAATATGGATATATCATCTTCCTCCTCGCGTTTTTCTTTCGATTCATCGATCGGTATGAGCTCTTCACTAGTGTAGCTCAAGCCGGTGTCAAATCTATATTAATTTATGTTATTTTACTAGTATCCGTATTTCATTTATGCTTCATTTTATACGTTTTAAAATATAATACTTCTGTAGTATATATTTACTAGATTAGAAACACATGTATTTTTGATTAATTTGTAAGTAGCATGTAATTAGGGTTTCCAGATCTAAATACGGTGCCCATCTCACCTACAACTCAAGTCTCGGATAGCGTTGTACCGGATGTCGAACAAGGGAGGGCAAATGAAGGAGTGATTGGGCGAAACTCTGAGACTGGGGTGGATGCGGAAGTGGCCTACGAAGTGGATCAAATAGTCGAGTTCGGGAAGATGATAGGAATCAATTTGGAGGGTTTTGAGGCTGAACTTAGAACAATCGTAGTAGGGGATGGCGAAAAAGCAGGTAATAATGAATAGTTTGTCGATAAATTTGTGTGGTGCGAGAGACCTAAAGAAACACGATTGGATCAGGTCTCAAAATTAGTAATAATATTCACATGATTGCTCTTCAAGAAATGAAATTGAATCAACAGGCGGTTTTTAATTTCAATGTGTTTTGGGGATATACGGCTTTCGAAAAGGAAATTGTTCATGCGGACGGCTTATCCGGGGGGTTAGCATGCATATGGGATCCGCATGTGTTCACCAAGACCGGTGTCATAAAATCGAGACATTTTTTGGTGGTGGTTGGATTCCTAGTGGCGACGGGTATTCAATTAAACATGGTAAACGTTCATGCTCCAAACGACCCTGAGAGTCGCAGGAGGCTTTGGCTCAAGTTAGTGGAGATAAAAAACTAGAATGTAGGTTGGTGGATGTTTACCGGGGATTTTAATGATGTAAGGGACCTTACTGAGCGGCAGAACTCGGTCTTTGTTGCTAGTAACGCTGCTGCGTTCAATTCGTTCATCGAGGCAGCCGAATTATATGAGTACAATATGGGAGGTCATAGGTATACTTATGTGGCGGAAAATTGTTCTTCTAAAAGTAAACTTGACAGGTTTCTAGTTTGTAGAGAATTCATGGATAATTGGCCGGATGCTTCCGCTACTATTTTGGGTAGTTATGTGTCAGACCATCGGCCGATTATCTTGAACGTTGTGGCAACGGACTATGGGCATATCCCATTCAGGTTTTTCGATTCCTGGATCGAGCTCCCGGGGTTTGTGGATTACGTTACAGAGGTATGTGCTTCCTTTCGGTTTAGAGGGACTGCGGATATGGCTTTAGTGGCAAAGTTGAAATTCCTCAAATCGAAAATAAAAAAATGGGTTGCTGGGGAGAAACAAAAACTGGAAGGTAAGTATAAGGAAATGCTAAACGAAATGAAGAATCTAGATAAAGTGGCGGAGTGGAGGGCATTGTCGTCGGATGAGTCGAATAGATGGACTGAATGTAAGAACTTTATTCTGGACGAAGACAATAAGAAGAGTCGTGACCTTCAGCAAAAGTCGAGAATAAGATGGGCGGTTCAAGGGGATGAAAATTCTAGATACTATCACAGAATATTGAATGCGAACGTAGCAAATAATAGAATCAATGGGCTGTGGCACAATGGGGTTTGGGTGTCGAAACTAATTGAGGTCAAAGAATTAGCTTTGGCTTTCTTCTCATCTAAATTTGTTGAACCGTTGGGTGTTAGGCCGGTATTCCATTGCGATGGTATATCAAAACTGCTTGATCAGGACGGGGTGGAGTTACTGTCCGCCTTCTCGGTTGAGGAGATTAAAGGAGCTGTCTGGGAGTGTGGTAGTGACCGAGCACCGGGACCCGATAGTTTTAATTTTAAGTTTGTTAAGAAATTTTGGTCACTCCTCCAATCGGATTTTAAAGATCTAATGGATGATTTCTATCAAGCCAAGGTGATAAACCCGGGGGCTGCTTCTTTATTTGTAGCCTTGATTCCTAAAAGGAAAAATCCTAGTGACTTTGGAGACTTCCGGCCAATAAGCTTAGTGGGATTGATTAATAAGGTGATATCCAAAGGACTTGCGAACCGTCTAAAAAAGGTGATAGATAAACTTATGTCCCCGGAACAATCGGCATTTATAGCGGGAAGAAGTATATTAGATGGGCCACTCATATTGAATGAATTAATTGGATGGATGAAGATGAAGAAAAAACGGGGCATGTTATTCAAGGCGGACCTGGAGAAAGCTTATGACTCCATTAGTTGGTCGTTTTTGGCGGACGTTCTCAAGCAGATGAATTTCCTTCAAAGATGGGTGAAGTGGATAATGGCGGTTGTATCATCGGCTAGAGGTTTGGTACTGATTAACGGGTCTCCGACTTCAGAGTTCACTTACCATCGGGGGCTGCGACAAGGTGATCCACTGTCTCCCTTTCTATTCGTATTGGCGATGGAGGCTCTGTCATGTTTTGTAAAGAAGGCGTGTAGCTGCAGCCTATACAAAGGGGTGCGATGCATGGACTCAAGTTTTATGGTTTCTCATTTTATATATGCTGATGACGTGGTTTTCTTGGGGGATAGCTCGACCTCGAATATAGTTAATCTGCGGAGACTTCTAAACTGTTTCTACCTTATATCAGGCCTCAAGGTAAACATGAAAAAAAGTTGTGCAGTTGGGATTGGGATTCGGAAAGAAGATGTAGCCGACATAGCGAGTTATCTCAAGTGTAAAATAGGTTAATTGCCTTTAAAGTCCCTTGGTTTACAAGTTGGCGCTAACATGAATCTGTGTAAAAATTGGGAATCGGTGGTGGAGCTGTTTAGAAGTAGACTATCCAGATGGAAAGCAAAATTAATTTCATATGGGGGAAACATCACCTTGCTAAAGTCAGTTATGAACGCGCTTCCGACATATTATTTTTCCTTATTTCGAGCTCCGGACGCCGTAATTGACAAGCTAGATAGGATTAGAAGGACGTTTTTCTGGGGAGGGTGTGAGGAGAAAGAAAAGATGAATTGGATTGCTTGGGAGAAGGTGGTGGCTCCATCTGAATATGGAGGCTTAGGCCTCGGCTCCCTGAAACATATGAATTCGGCTCTACTTGCTAAATGGTGGTGGAGATTCAAAGTGGACCGGGGGGCCTTATGGAGGAAGATCATTTGGTTGTTACATAGCAACTCAAGAAGGTGGAATAATATACCGCTAAGGCTTTCACTTCCGGTGCCTTGGAAGAACATTGGGAGAGTGGTAAATGGTTTGGAAGGGAAGAGGATTGATCTCAAAAGATGGATATCCGGAGTTGTTGGCAACGGATCTAACATAAGATTTTGGGTTGATGCATGGTTTGGAGACGAACCTCTGGCGAAGCGGTATCCAGATCTATTCGAGCTCGAGGTTGATAAGTGTTGCCATATTGCGAATAGAGTATGCATAATAAACGGGTATCTACGTGGACATGGGATTGGATGAGGGCTCCGACGGTTGGTTCTGAACAGGCTCAATATAGACTCCTAATGGAGAGCATACAACCCCCTTCTCTTAGGGACAACTGTGATCAGTGGAGGTGGTCGTTGGAAGCGTCGGGTAACTTCTCCGTTAGCAGCATTAAGCGGAGAATGGCACAACTTAGAACTACTGCAGCGCTGGTTCCTTTCGACTGGAATAGTTGGGTACCGAGGAAGGTCGGGGTGCTTGTATGGAGGGCAAATCTTAATAGACTCCCAACTCTAGATGCATTGAGCAAAAGAAATGTCCCGACTTCAACACACCTTTGTTATGTGTGTGGCGAAAACAATGAGACTGTTGATCATGTTTTTGTGAGCTGTGGCTTTGCCCAACTTATTTGGGCTGCGATATCTTCGTGGTGTAAAATATCTCCGGTGTATGCGTTCGAGCTCAAAGACCTGTTAGAAATCACGAAAAACTTGCATGGTTCGGGTACTTCAAAAAAGGCTATCAACGGGGTGTTCCAGGTGACGCTATGGTGCTTGTGGGAAGCTAGAAACGATGCAGCATTCAGAGGAAAGCAGTGCTGCGTAGCGAGAAGCATCGGAGAAATCAAGCCGCGGAGTTATTTGTGGATCAAAAGCCGGTCCAACAGACGCGATTTAGAGTGGAGTTCTTGGTGCAGCTTTAATTTAAGCGCAATAGGGTGGTAACGATGTGTGTAGAGGTAGAATATCAACGCTTGCTTGTATTGTATTGATAATGGTTTATTGTAATATGTGATGGGTTGTTAGCCCCCTGCTAATAAATTGGTGGAATGAATTTTGATTGATCTTTCAAAAAAAAAAGTAACATGTAATTAATTATTGGTAAAATAAAAATATATATATCTAAGAAATCATAAATATAAATAATAAAGATTAAAATAATAAATTATATTTAAAGATAAGATATAATAACACTTATTTACTTTAGTATGCTTTCATAAATTATTATAATAAAAAATATATATTTTATATTTTTATTATTTAGTTTACTCATAAATCATTATCTTTTTAATATGAAAGAAAGACAACAAAACACAAATTTAAAGTTAATCAAAAGTGTCATATGTCATCTTTAATAATTCTTTTATTATATAGTGGCAATGATTAGGTAATTATTAAAGATATGGTCATACTAATTAATGTATTACAAGTGTTAGTGAATGTGTGTGTGACCACATCACTACCTATGTGGATCACAATGTTATTACACACAACCTTAGAGAAAGTAAACTTTGGTGGTCAAAAGCATAGCTACTTTTGCGAAAATCTCATCGACTTTTCAGATCGTCACATGTACATTACTTGCAAAAAAGCCTACATATTTTGAATTAACTTAAAAAGGTATGCATAAAGATTGTATAGTTGTAAAGAGATTCAATTGGTGAAAGTCAAAAGGTTGTTAATTATATAAAGGAAACTGTAACAATAGAAACCACATTGATTGGACACGTTTACACTACAAGGTCAAAATAGATAACTTTTTTTAGTTCGGATCAATTAATATATTTCTTTTTAAAAGTCATTAATAAATAAAATATAATCTAAAAAACTATGCTTATAATATTCTTTAAAACAGTTTAACATGTTTTAGCTTTTTTAATACGGAATTATGGAATTTCCATTGTATAAACTTTTGACCCGGAATATATGAAATAAGTGAAATACATTGTTTAATTCTTGTACCATCTGAAGTTAGGTGAGTCGGAAGATTATCATAGGTTAAAGGATATATGGTGATATTGCTTGTGGCGGTTAAGAAGGAAGAGCAAAAAAGTGTCGAGTCGATGTTCGAGGCACTAAGCAACTTATACCATACTTTGAGGAAAAAATCTAATGACATTCAATAAAATTGTAACAGTACCTGAAATATAATAAAAATATAACGGTACCTGAAATGCTAATAACTAAGTAGATAGAAATAATTTTAGGGACATATTAGTTACTTTTAACTCATTTTGCATATTGCATTTTAACTAATGCTTGTAGTAATTACATATAATCTTTTAAATATTAGTCGGTTGTAAAAAGTATATAATTAAATTATACAATTACATTTGTTAAAGAGAAAAAAAAATAGGTTTGAAAGTTTCTTCAAATAATGTGAGAAACGCTAGATTCTAGTCTCCGTGTGGACCCCGTATGTAGTCCATACGACACCTTTTGCCATTTATTTGGGGGTTGAAATGTCACCTTCTTCCAATAGAAAGTCAAAAGAAGAAAACCACACCACCTTTACACATTTCAAACACGAAATAGTTTAAAATTAGATGTGATATTCTAATTAGTTGCTAATTAACTATAGGTTAATCTATAATTACCGACGTCTGTTATGAGTTACGCTAAACGTATCTCACCATTCATTGTTTTTATTTAATGTACTCATCTCATCGTACTGAAACAATCATTTCTTCTTTATTTTTACTCAATAGGGGATACGTTTAGCATAGGGGTATGTCTAGCGTCTCCATTGATAATATTCAGTTAAGCTCTAACTTTCAGTCGTTATTATTTTTAATGGAAAAATATTAAATCGAAAAGTAATTTCTATATCGATAATGGTGAAGTTGTGAGGTTGACGAGGACAAACAAAAATAATAAGGTGGTGGCTAGGACGGTGGTAAGTGATGTGGATGGGACAATGGGTTGATGATGGTGATACAAGAGAGGTCAAAGGAAGAGCATATTTAATGTGTTTGATGCATGTATTTTATTTAGTAATGGTAATGGTAATTTGATTGATTATGATATGGTTGATTAACGGTTTTTTATATTTTTTTTTTGAGCGATGTAAAAACTTAAATCTACAACTTTTTGGTTGTGTGATCATCTCTTACCGGTCACTTACCTATATGTTTGATATGTTATTTTCTCATGCGTAAGTTAACAATGATACTACTTAGGGTGAAAGGGGCACAATTTTCACCTGGCTAGGTATCAAAGGTACCTAATGGGAACATCATCGACTTCTTTTTTTGACAGTTTGCATTGAACAAACTATTTTCTTTTATTTTAACCTTCTAAATTTACATAAATTCGCTCATTTTTCATATATTTCCACGGTATCAAATCTCTTCTACTCAACACATCTTCAAAAGATCCAAGATAATAATCTTTTTCCAGCTAAAAGTTATTCAAACCCAAATTCAGTTCAAGCCAAAATCAACTTAATTTAACCGATCAATGGGTTTGGAGTTTCGGTTAGTACTTTTATTTTTAATTATTTCAAGTCATCTTTATAAACAATTAATGCCGTACTCGTTTTAAAATCCAAAAAACGCTCGTTTTTATAGTGTAATTTTTATAAAAAAATTAATGTCGTACATAAAAGTTATTAACGTTTAAAAAAATAGAGAAACTTACAAAAAGTCAACAAATGTGATTATTTCTAAAATAACTCTCTAACAAACTTTTTTTCTATTATTTGATTAAAAAGATTGATGGCTAAGATTACTTTTTACACTTTTTAATTTTAAAAGCTTTTTTTATTTAAACCTTTCCCTAATATTATACCCAAATAAAAACTTGGACATAGAATTTTCCAAATGCAACTTTCTTTTCGCATAATTAATTTAGTTAGAATAATGCATGTGTTATGTAGTGGATATTATCGATTTTTTATACGGGTAAAGATGAAAATGCATCTAACTTTACGCCTAATATCATTGTATGTTATGACAAGTTTTAAAGTTGTTACAATTAATTCAAATTAGCTTTTGAAACTTAACTTTACATGTTAAAACTGTATGCATAGAATCGCATCCAACTTTATACATTGTATGAAAATGAAAATATAAGTTCTAAAATGTTGTTCATATCAAAGGTTAGTTTTAAAGTCTAATACAACCAATTCAATAGGTGTAAAGTTGTTGTAATATCTCTTTGCAGCCTACCACTATTAATTTCAATTATTTTCATTTAATCGGTTATACTTAACGGGAATGTTAAGATAAGAAATAAATTTTGCCTAAGGAGACTTTCTACCCAATTCTAAACCGGCTTAATCAAACTTAGATTTAAGTCGTTTCTATAGCATTGGAATTGTGTCGTCAAATCCTAAACCCTTTAAGCTAAATTCTTAAAATCTAAATTTTAAACATTAAAAGCTAAACTCTAAATGCTAAGATGATAGATTATGACGAACCATCATGACTATGGACCCGCTAATCTCGATAATGATGCTTCACGATAACCTTACATGATGATTTAAAAAAAAGGTATTTGTTGTAAGTACATGCATGCATGAATACATCCATGATGGAAGAATTTTGCTATGTATTTCCTTTGTGGCTTCGTTAGTACAACATCGTATGAACATGTAAGACAAGTCTATGCTAATTTAAAAGAAATATTTATATACTAGGCTAGAAACTCGTATAATACATATGTTAAAAATATGAAAACTATATAACTCATAAATGCATATATATTTCGTATGATTAAGTTGCGTATTACATTAAAAATGAAAAATGAATAGTTGCAAGTTGAAGTTATTAATATTCGAATACGTCTTTAGATAGTATAACATAAAATTGACCCGTATAAAATTAAAAACTAGTTGTCTTAAATTCACACTAACTCAAAATATGTAAACATATTAACAAATGTCCATTTTTCTTTCAAACTTTTTTTAAATTGAATTTTATATGGCTATAAAAGTATGTATAATTCAAAACAAAATATGATTACACAATTTAATTGATAACAAAAAAATTTAATTCAAAACAAATTGAAGTGCTAATGAGCCCTAAATCAATTGATTTGAGAGAAGTCATCCCATAACTTTTTAAATTGAATGCCATGTATTCAAATCTCATGTAGTGAAATACGCTTTAAGTGCGCTAGAGGTTTTATTATAGTGGGTCTTTGGGTGATGAGTTGCTTTTTGAAAATAATGGGTCTGTCGAGTCACCAGCGTGTGTGTGTTTCCGGGCATGCGTAGCTTTCGCCAATGGGTTTACTGGGGTTACTGGGCTTAAAGTATTTGTTGGTCATTGAAAAAACAAAATGAATTATATTTAGTTTTTTAAAAGAGAAAATTGCATGAATGGTCCTTGTGATTTGACTAGATTACATATTTGGTTCTCCGATTTTAAAAATTAAAAAGTTAGTTTAAACTTTTGTGTAGTCATTGTAAATTTGGTTACTGACATTAAATTCATCTAGTTTCTATTCATTTTATAAAGTTTAAAATAACTTTACCAAAAGTTTAACGTGTACACAAAGTTCCGACTAACTTTAAATTTTTTAAAATCTGAGGAACAAACTTTACAATGACTACATAAAAGTTTGGATTAACTTTGTAATTTTTAAAATATAGAGACCAAACATATGATCTGGACAAAATACAAGGACCATTTATACAAATTTATCTTAAAAGAAACACTTGATTAAAATAATATTAATTTAGGCGAAAAGTTATTTTGAGAAGTAACAAGAGAGTACCAAATAATGTACTAGTTAATCCTTTATCATATACTATAGATGAATAACATACTATAACCATATCAAATTTGTTTTAGTAATTAGTAGTCATCAAAATAAAATTTTAAGTCGGTGATTCGGTGGATTAGATCTTAAATTATTATAAACAAGTTATTTCTCCGGGAGCGTTCGAGTGATAAATTGTGTACTCGTCGATAAAATAGTTGTGTGTCAAACTATACAGAGTAAATGTGTGATTATTTTAAAAGTAAAGTAGATGTAAAGTAAAGAGTGTGTGACTCAAATTATTCGGAGTACATGTGTGGAACACGTGTTTGTACTATGTGATACAGCCAAGAGGTCGTGGCGTGCTATAGAGCATTGGCTTGATGTGATGTTTGTGTCTAGAGTGCTAGAGGTTCTACTAAATGGCTTGATTCTACTCAAATACCAAGAGTGAAAAAAAAGTTGATTGAAGCTTAGCCTCATGAACTATTAAACGGGAACTTCGTTTATGTTTGTATATCTAATAAATGAAAAAACATGAAAATACAATTGTGTTCATGTAATTAAATGAACAAACATGAACATGTGTTTTGTTCATTTGTTTATGTTCGTAATGTTCATGTATGCTCATTTATATATGCTAAGTTTATTTATGTTCTTAACGTTGATGTATGCTCATTTATATATGTTCGGTTATTTATGTTCTTTTACGTTCATTTATTTACATGTCTGCGTATGTTTGTGAATGAATTACGATTTATTAAACTTGTTCATTAATGTTCATATATGTTTCCTTATGCTTGTTCAATTATGTTTATTTCAATTTGTTTACGTTCGTGAACTATTCTTTTAGCTTCTAACCGAACGTACATGAAAGAACACAATTATTTATGTTTTCTTAATATACGAACATTAACAAAAAAAATCATGTTCGATTCTGTGTTCGTGTTTGTATTAGTGTTTGTTAAAGTTAAATAAACGAACACAAACACAATGATGTCTGTATTCATATGGTTTATTTTCAGTCTTAATTGTAGCAGTTATGTTAGACTACTTAGGTGCTGTTTGTTTTTTCTGAAGGAAAATGTCTGCAGTCTGCGGACTATATCAGTAGACATCTGCAGCAGAAGAGGTGGACCAAACGTCTGCAGTCTGTAAAAAAAAGACTGTTTGATTTTTTTTAACATCTTCAGACTGCTAAAATATTATGTAATTAAAGTAAACCTATTCTGATACAAACTAAAATAAAAAATCATACAACTAATATCACAAATCATACTACAAAAACCACAAATCAAACCAAATACTAAACCAAATCACTATCCATAAACCAAATCACTAACCATAAATGAAATCACTAATCATACAAATTAAAATCACTAATCATACAAACTAAAATTAAAAATCATACTACTAATATCACAAATCATACTACAAAAATTACAAATCAAACCAAATACAAACCAAATCACTAACCATAACCTGGGTATAACAGTAGTTAACACTCTATTCAACCTGCAATTCAACAATTTATCAAACAAAACCCTAAGATCCCAAACCCCTGTAAACAATTAATCATAAGTTCATAACCCACATGCAATTCAACACTGCTCATACAAAAACTCCATGAAATTGCAGCACAAAATGGAAGAATTTGAGGAAATCCAGATCAAAATAAGTGCAATTAAACAAGAATTTGATGAATGAATGATAATACCTTAAGATGATGAAGTTTCCAAGGATGAAGAATGATTTAGAAACCTTAATTTCCATCTTTTATTCAAGTTCTTGAGAGAGAGTATCGAAGAAGCGGCGGAGGAGGGGGGCGGGGGGAACTTCAGAGGGTGGTAAGGACGGCGGGCGCGGGGGGAACTTCAGGGGGTGGTGGGGACGGCGGGCGCGGGGGAACTTCAGGCGGTGATAAGGACGGCGGGCGCGGGGGGAACTTTAGCGGTGGTGGGGGGGCAGCCGAGGGGATGGTCGCGAGGTGGGGATGGGCGCGAGGTGGGGGGCGGCAGCGGAGGGGGAGTGCAACGAATGGAGATGACAACAGAGGGGAGGGTAGCTGCGGTTGTTGGGGGAGAGGGAGGCGGCACGGCGGCGGTTGGGAGAGGGGGAGGCGGCACGGCGGCGGTTGGGAGAGGGGGAGGTGGCACGGCGGCGGTTGGGGGAGGGGGCCGACGGCGTGCCGGCGGTAGAGGGGAGGTGGGGTGGTGGTGGTGAGAGGAGAGGTAAGATGGGGAAGATGAAGATGGATTTCAGGATGGAGAAGAGGTTAGAAGATCTCAGAAGTGGCAAGTCCACATCTTCTCCATGCAGACCTCAGGAAGACGTTTTTTAATGAAACGTCTTTGAAAAATCAAACAGTCTGCGCACTCAAAAGCTATTCCCACGCCTGCGTGCGCGCAGATGAAGAGGTGGGGAAGAGCTTTTGGCAAAAAACTAGTGGCTTATATGAAATGATAATGCATTCAAAAAAGTTAGCAACGTGAAGGAAGCCATCTTTGATTCTGTAGTTAGTTTCCTATTCTTATGTTATGTTAATAGAAACTGCTGAGTGAATTTAAAATGAAAGAACTTATTGTAGAACTGATAATAATTCTGCTAAAAAAATAATCTGGTGAACTACAATAAAATATCCATAAGATTTTGCAATTGTTGGAGAGACAAAAACAAATTTTGAATAAAAATCATTTACGAAAAGGAAGCATTACTTTATTGTGGGACAGAAAAATTATTGAGTTGAATAATTGCAATATGTTCTTAAAAATTAAAACTTAAACGTAACATTTGCATATTTTTAACCATCATTACACAATTTAATTATTCCTTCACTTTTCAAAAATTGGAAGCATGTATGTTCAGATATTAACCGTTAATCTAAAAGTAATTAGTTAAACAAAATAGCAAATTAATCAGCATATTAAAAATTGAGATCAAAGTGGTTAACCTCATTAAACTCAAAAATTGAAGATTTATCAACTAATATGATTGTAGATTTATTTACTATATTGATATAATAATAAATTTCAAGTTCCTCAACTAAACTAGAAAATTTTGTAACTACAATAGTATGGTTCCCATTTGTAATAATCAAAACAACCTAATAACCATATTAAGAAGTATATGGTTAGAAATAAAAAAAATGAAAACACAATGAGAGAAAGAGATAATTCTTTTCATTAGGATACGATCAAAATTACTTTGGTTATTGAATAGTGCTTTTATTTTTACCGTATTCTTTGTTACACCCTATTTTATCCGTATGTGAGGCAGGGGTCGGGCTCATTCTTCTAAAGTTCCAAGCGATGAGATGAATTCCATCTCTCCATCCAACACTAGCTCGTGACTTCAATCTTTCTAAAGCAAGAAGAGAATGGAAAAAATTATTTCGAAAAAGAAAAACTTATCTTCTATTTCAATCTATAGTCATGGCTAGAGTTTGTGTAGTAAATGTTTTTTTTACGAACTTTGATGGGTTCCATCATGCTAGTTTCCTGCTAATTTTTTAATGAAAACATTTTGTTAGGGTGAAGGAGACATGAAATCTAACAATCACAACATGTCATGTAAAACCATATATACCAAACTACATCACACACCCACGTTTAAAGAGCACACTCATACCAAAAAACCTAGCCATTGTTTTTTTTCTTTTTTCTCACTTTTTTTTTTTGGGGGGGGGAGGGGGGGGGGTTTCGACCCCCAACAGTTGGATTTTGGAGTGTAAGGGTGACCGGAGGCGGTGTTGAGGGGCCACGCCAAGACGCGCAAGCCTCACGGCGTAAACGCCCCTCCCCCTTATTGCTGTTATAAAATTATAAGTAAATGAAGAAAACCATTATTTATGATATTTGAGTATTATATATACTAAAATGTATTTAATTATTTATAACTTTCGTTTTTCTACTCGTAGACTTTCATAAAGTCATAAAAATAAGGATATAGTTATTTTCACATTGATGGATAATACTGAGGATATATATAGGGTCGTTTTAGATAGACACCCCATTATTTTAAATCAACACCTCAAAATTTCTATACGGCTCGTATAGCCCCATACGCGTCGTATAGGGGGGTCGTATAGTCCTATACGGGGCGTATAACCCCCTGACAGCCCCCTGAATTTTTCCTCGTAGTCAGTGTCGAAATTAGCTATACCGTCAGGCGTGTGACATAACCAGGATCTCAGATAAGTATCAGTTACACCAAACGACTCGATAATTACAAAACAGATAGATTGCTTAATAATAATGAAACAATCCAATTATATTTAAGTATTGCGGAAGCGTAAACAAAATAACTTTTAACCATTGTTTTGGAACACGTAAACACGCGTCCAATCTAGTTTATACAACATAAATGAAGACTTAATCTTGAAAACAATTTGTGATGAATGCTGAATGACATGCGGTAGATGCTGTGCTCCTAAACGTGCCATATCAATGTCCTGAGAGAAAACATGCAAAATCTCAGTACAAGACTGGTGAGTTCACAGGTTTATCAGAAAACAGTAATTATCAGTAGTGAAATCCCCGGATTGTGTAATCCGATAAATATGTAATTCCCGGATTATGTAATCCGTCAAGTATGAAATTCCCGGATTATGTAATCCGTCAAGTATGTAATTCCCGGATTATGAAATCCGTCAAGTATGAAAATCCCGGATTATGTAATCCGTCAAGTATGTAATTCCCGGATTATGTAATCCGTCAAGTATGAAAATCCCGGATTATGTAATCCGTCAAGTATGTAATTCCCGGATTATGTAATCCGTCAAGTATGAAAATCCCCGGATTATGTAATTAAAGCATATAATGGGTAGCTAGTCCATAATGATCACTATGTGTATAAAGGCGCGGCCGAGCTGACATGTAATCAAATAATAAACCAGGCCCGGATGTGGATCACACACCACAACACTTGTAATTAGGCTAACCGTTCACCCGTTTGACGAACGTTGTGCTAGCGCGACTAGCCCGGGTGGGGTATGTCAATCCCAGTAGTACTACTAACAATTACCTCGCTAAGTCCATATTAACGGTCCGTTGGGCAAGTATAACACCATAGTATCAAGTATATGCAGTATTACAGAAATCCAAATGTAATGTAATGTTTATGAAAACGACATGTTTCTCTCCCCCAAAAGAGTATATAAGTAAAAGTGGGGCTGTAAACTCATCTTAAATTGATATAATGAAAGCAACAAGAGCTTCAAAGAATAAGACAATACACGATCAAGTACGAGCAATACCTATTACAGATTGTAACTAAGTATTTGAAATGTATTCAATGCGAATAGATATATTTGGTCGAATTTGGATTGGTTCGGTTTGACGTAAACGATTTGATATATATATATATGTTTGAGTTTAATTATAAACTAGGGTTCAACATCTGACAATGTTTAAATATATTTTGTAATCTTTCGAAATAAATATTATTACGATAACGTATTATCCGGTAATTATTTTATAATCTAAACGTTCGTTACCGTATTATAGGATATATAATTCCTTTGATTTTCATGGTTATAGTTAAACACGATCTAGTGTCTATTTTTATGAAAATAGTTATTGGTAATATTTATAAATATTAGTTTATAAATATTATTACGGTTTTTAAATAAAATAAATTTACAGAAATAATTTTGTGGGATTTAAAATAAGAGATGTTTATAAAATTTATTTTTATAATTTTTAGAAATTTTTGTATAATTTTTAAAGGCTTTAAAAAGGTTTTAAAAAAAATGACAGAGGCTCGGGTTCGAACCCGGGACCTCTAATCCAAAATCCCACACACCAACCACTGAACCAAGCACAAGGCCGCGATAGAACTGTGCCCCATTTCCTTTTAAACAGCCCATCCCAGTTTCCCCCAACTCGTATGAACCCTAATTTGATTTCTCTCAAATTGAAGATCAAATCGGTATTGTTAACGATTATAATGTTAGGGCTTTTGTTCCTTATGTTAAATCGAGTGTATAGATGCGTTTAATTACCTGTTTTGATTCGGATTGATGGTAAGAACAGATAAGAACAAGTCGCGATATAGCTCGAGATCGAATATTGATCAATCCTTGATGAAAATCAAATTACTCGTGCAGACAGCTTCGAATGATACTTAGGATTGAAAGCACTATGTTAATTGCAGTGTATAAGGCTCGGGGGTTGGGGTTCGATTAGTTGCAGGTCGCAGAAAAAGGAGGTGATCGATTTTAATGTTCGTGTGTGTTTCAGGTGTGAGTTCGGTTTGTATTCGATTGGAATGGATATAGAAACGTTCATGTTGACTTAATTTGATTAAAGTGGTGCGTTAGTGGAGGATTTAGCCGTTTAACGGTCGATTGATAAAGTGGAAAAGATTATTACCGTTGTTTGACCGATTAAACGCGTTTTAGCAGTGCTTTAGGTTCGAACCTTGTTTATAAAACGATTCTATGTAAATTAAACTATAAAAATCGAGTTTTTAAACGGTTTTGAGGTTCGCCGGCGTGTTGCCGGAATGTGGCCGGAACAGTGCAGCCGGAATCACGGGGGCGGGGGTTTGGGTTTGAAAAATTACACAATTGGTCCCTGCGGTTTCGTTTTGTTTAATTTATGTCCTATACTTTCTTTTGAAGTTTCGGAAATGACACAACAGCCCCCTGGACTTTATTATTTGTTATTATTATTATTATTATTATTATTATTATTATTATTATAAAATATAGAAAAATGGAAAAAAAAACTCGGATTGTCACATTATCCCCATGTTGAAAGAATTTTCGTCCCGAAAATTGGAACACCGGGGTTAACAAACAAGTATACGGAGAATTCGGTTAAACCGGTGAATAGACTATGAAAATACATGAGGACAGTTAATACACACAATGAGTTAACGAGCTTAATGCTAATTGACGTACTTGTTAATGACAGATGTCACACACCATCACATTCATCACATGATCTTCAACAAGAAGAATCTTAGGTTTCCTTTCTGATTTGGGAATATCTTGAATGTTTCTAGCACTTCTGTTTATCAGCAGGTGGCCATGAAACCATAGGTAGGTCATAATGATTCTCTTTTTCTTTCTTGATACAGTTTGCATTTCATTTTCTGATGTAGACTTTGAAGAGTTGATGTCATCATCTGATGACTCGTTGTCAGTCATATCATCAAATCCATCTGTATCATCTGAGCTATCACACGCATGTGAAACTTTATGAGGTAGAACAAATGTGAAAGTAGACCCACAATGTACTTTGCTTGATATTGTGAGATGTCATAGTATCCCTCAGTTTGAGAGAATTTCGTCCTGAATTTCAGTTGGAGTTAGGTTCTGAAGTTGTATCCATGAACAATTGCGGATATTTAGACTTCATCTGATACTCCCGTTCCCACGTAAACTCTGGTCCCCGTTTGGAGTTCCATCTTACGCGCACAATGGGAATTTTGCTACGCTTTAGTGTCTTGACTTCTCGATCCATGATCTCCACTGGTTCTTCGATGAAATGTAGTTGATCATCTATCTTTAGTTCCTCTAAAGGCACGATCAATGATTCATCAGACAGACATTTCCTCAAATTGGATACGTGAAACACATCATGTATCCCCCTGAGTTCTTCAGGTAAATTCAACTGATAGGCTACTGGGCCAATCCGTTTGACAATCTCAAATGGCCCCACGTATCTTGGGCTTAACTTCCCACGCTTTTCAAAGCGTATTACACCCTTCCAGGGTGAGACCTTCAGTAGTACTTTGTCACCAACCTGAAACTCCAATGGCTTCCGACGCTTGTCGGCGTAACTCTTTTGTCGATCACGTGCTGCCGCCATACGGTTACGAATTTGCACGATCTTCTCAGTCGTTTCCTCAACGAGTTCAGGTCCTGTAAGTTGGCTTTCTCCTACTTCTGCCCAACAGATAGGAGATCGGCACTTACGTCCATACAATGCCTCAAATGGAGCTGCCTTGATCGAGGTGTGATAACTGTTATTATAGGAGAACTCAACCAATGGTAGATAAGTTTCCCAACTGCTGCCAAAATCGATCACACAGGCACGCAACATGTCTTCCAGTGTTTGGATTGTACGCTCACTTTGACCATCGGTCTGTGGGTGATATGCAGTACTCATATCCAGCCACGTTCCTAATGACCGTTGTAATGATTGCCAGAAGTGAGAAGTGAACCGAGCATCACGGTCAGAAATGATAGATATCAGTACGCCATGCTGAGAGACTATTTCCCTTAAATAGATACGGGTAAGCTTCTCCATTCGATCAGTCTCTCGGATTGCCAGAAAGTGTGCGGATTTCGTTAAGCGATCTACTATAACCCAAATGGTATCGCATCCGCTGGGAGTCCTAGGTAACTTCGTGATGAAGTCCATGGAGATCTGTTCCCATCTCCATACTGGAATTTCCAGTTGTTGGAGTAATCCAGATGGTCTCTGGTATTCTACCTTAACCTTGGAACAAGTTAGGCATTTGCTTACGTATGTGGCTATCTCCGCTTTCATTCTCGGCCACCAATAAAATTCTTTCAGGTCCTGATACATCTTGTCTGAACCTGGATGGATCGAGTAACGGGACTTATGAGCTTCATCCATTATTAGCTCTCGCAGATTTCCGTGTTGTGGTACCCAGATCCGTTTCATGAAATAACGGATTCCATCAGCTTTAGTCTCCAACTGTTTCTCCATGCCTCGCATGGATTTTGCTTTCAGGTTCTCCTTCTTCAAGGCCTCAGATTGAGCAGCTTTGATTTGCACTGGCAGGTCAAAGTGGATTGTTATTTGCAATGCGCGTACCCGACGAGGCTTTAGAGTTTCCTTGCGACTCAGGGCATCTGCTACTACATTAGCCTTACCCGGATGGTACTTGATCGCACAGTCTTAATCATTGAGTAACTCTAACCATCGTCGTTGCCGCATATTCAATTCCTTCTGGTCAAATATGTGCTGGAGGCTCTTATGGTCTGTATAGATCGTGCACCTGGTTCCATATAGGTAGTGCCTCCAGATCTTTAAGGCAAACACTACAGCTCCCAGTTCCAGATCATGAGTTGTGTAGTTCCTTTCATGCACCTTGAGCTGTCTGGATGCATAAGCTATGACTTTGTCGCGTTGCATCAGTACACATCCCAAACCTTGGATGGATGCATCACAGTAAACAATAAAGTCATCAGTCCCTTCTGGGAGGGCTAGGATTAGTGCGCTGCAGAGTTTGTCTTTAAGCGCTTGAAACGTTGTTTCCCCTTTGCTGCCCCACTTGTATATTACTCCCTTACGAGTTAGGGTAGTCAAAGGTTGTGCCAATTTCGAAAATCCTTCGATGAACCTTCGATAATAGCCTGCCAAACCAAGAAATTGTCGCACCTCAGTAGGCGTCTTTGGTGCCAGCCATTCCTTGATTCTTTAATCTTTGAAGGATCAACATGTATACCCTTTTCATTCACCACATGCCCAAGGAATTGCACTTCACGCATCCAGAAGTCACATTTTGAGAACTTCGCGTAAAGTTGTTCATCTCTCAGCAATTCCAGTATGGTCTTCAAATGTCCCTCATGATCTTCCTTATTACGGGAGTAGATTAGTATGTCATCAATGAAGACAATGACAAACTTATCCAAATAAGGTTTGCAGACACGGTTCATGAGGTCCATGAAAACTGCTGGGGCATTGGTCAGCCCGAACGGCATTACGGCAAACTCGTAGTGTCCATAGCGAGTCCGGAATGCCGTCTTCGGAATATCCTCTTCTCGAACTCTTAAATGGTGATAACCGGATCTCAAGTCGATCTTGGAATAGTAGCTAGATCCTTGCAACTGGTCGAACAAATCATCAATGCGTGGGAGTGGATACCTATTCTTGATTGTCACCTTATTCAGTTCGCGGTAGTCAGTAGACATCCTGAAGGTTCCAACTTTCTTTTTAACGAAAAGCACTGGAGCTCCCCAGGGTGAAGAGCTGGGACGTATGAATCCCTTATCTAACAATTCTTGCAATTGTTTAGACAGCTCTTGTAGTTCGTTCGGTGCCAAACGGTACGGCGCCCGAGCTATTGGAACTGCTCCAGGTGCTAATTCAATCTGGAATTCCACCTGTGTGTGTGGAGCAAAGCCAGGTAGTTCTTCGGGAAATACTTCAGGAAAGTCCCTCACGACTGGAATGTCTTCGACACGCTTTTCATCCGTCTTCGTTTCAGTAACGAGTGCCAACCAAGCAAGGTGTCCTTTCCTAAGACACTTCTGAGCCTTCAAATATGATATGATGCTGACCACCGCACCAGCCTTATCACCTTCTACTACAAAGATTTCATCGTCCGAAATGGGTAATTTGATCAGCTTTTCCTTGTAAGTGATCTTAGCACTATTCCTGGATAGCCAATCCATTCCGACTACTATATCGAAGCTACCGAGTGTGACTGGAATAAGGTCTATGTGAAAGGTGTGACTAGACAAACCTAGTTTACATTTCCTATATACTTGAGTTGCCGTTATTGTCCTACCATCAGCTATTTCTATGGCATATTCAGAACTCAAGTTAGTAGGTACCATTCCTAGTATTTTACTAAACTTGGTGGACACATAACTCTTATCTGCAAGTTCTTGAATGCTTCCCATGTTGTGGCGTTTGCAGCTTCAACGCCCAACATCTGAACTTGTATGTTCCACCAGCTCAGAGCAGCACCATCCATAGTGTCGGCAACATATTTCACCCTATTCTCAGCAGGGCAGTTGCAGATTTCAAATACTGACTCTAACTTTTCGAACCAACGGAGCAGTCCCACCGCTCCCTCAGTCCCATTGAACGAGTTAGGCTTGCAGTCCATAAAGGACTTGTAGGTGCAAGTCGGTTGTCCAATAGGGTTCTGCTGTGGAGGGTGTTGGCTTGCCAACGCTGCGGTAACACTCTGATGGATTATCGCTGCCAATTCTGCAGGCGTCATGGAGATGTTACCTCTCCCGCGTCCACGTCCTCTTCCAGACATTCTTTAATATAACCAAATATCAAAAGCTATCAGTCATATGGAAGTAGACCTTTTGTCTTGGAATGAGAAAGAAATTCAAGGATTTAAAGAAATGAACAAGCTAGAGAATCAATCCGAATCCGAGGGGTTAGTACAAATGTCATGGTTTGAATTTCATCCAAATTCAAGGTAAGGGTGAGCATTCCTACGAGTAGAACTGATAGATAGTTTCTACATCAGTGGCTATGTTCTATGAAGACCGAGACTTTCCTGCTCAAAGTGTAGGAATGATGACTTATACTGACTACAACGTTACCTCCCGACCAGATTCACCGGACTTAGCATGCACGACAAATTACAATTACGTGTGCACCCGTGATGGTAATTTGCTTCGCATGATCACCCCTGGTTCCTCCTATCAGGTTAACATATCTTGTCAAGTACAGTGGTCATCAACGATAGAAGTACCAAATAGGTAAGTGTTTTATCGGGGTCGATCAATTCAAGCATACGAAAGGATCAGTAAGGTTCAGGAATCATTGACACGTCAAGGTAATTTGACCCTTTTGCCTTAGAGACTTGTGTCTTGACCATAGTTTATCACTCATCCCAGAAGTCCCCAGGTAAGCATAACTGGTCTCACAATGAGGTTTATGCGATATGCTTGCCTTAGCCCGAGGGCCTTTTGCTAGGAAATCCAGAATACAGGTGTCTATGTGTCACACAGTTCAAGAAGAACATTTAGGCGATGTTAAATGCACACCAACTCTCCCGTGACTCACAGCAACTCGGAGCCACCATCCCGGTAGCCATATGCTCACAGGGATATGTTAAAGCAAAAATTCTCAGGCAACCAATTTAGTAGGCATAGCTTAGTAATCTATGTGTGTGTAACTAATGCAAATCCAGCTATAGTCTAAAATGCAATGCAAATGAGATGCAAGGTTCATTTTAGTTCGCTATAACTAATGCTCTGATACCAATCTGTCACACCCTCAAAATCCACTAACGGGATTTTACCGTCAGGCGTGTGACATAACCAGGATCTCAGATAAGCATCAGTTACACCAAACGACTCGATAATTACAAAACAGATAGATTGCTTAATAATAATGAAACAATCCAATTATATTTAAGTATTGCGGAAGCGTAAACAAAATAACTTTTAACCATTGTTTTGGAACACGTAAACACGCGTCCAATCTAGTTTATACAACATAAATGAAGACTTAATCTTGAAAACAGTTTGTGATGAATGCTGAATGACATGCGGTAGATGCTGTGCTCCTAAACGTGCCATATCAATGTCCTGAGAGAAAACATGCAAAATCTCAGTACAAGACTGGTGAGTTCACAGGTTTATCAGAAAACAATAATTATCAGTAGTGAAATCCCCGGATTGTGTAATCCGATAAATATGTAATTCCCGGATTATGTAATCCGTCAAGTATGAAATTCCCGGATTATGTAATCCGTCAAGTATGTAATTCCCGGATTATGAAATCCGTCAAGTATGAAAATCCCGGATTATGTAATCCGTCAAGTATGTAATTCCCGGATTATGTAATCCGTCAAGTATGTAATTCCTGGATTATGTAATCCGTCAAGTATGAAAATCCCCGGATTATGTAATTAAAGCATATAATGGGTAGCTAGTCCATAATGATCACTATGTGTATAAAGGCGCGGCCGAGCTGACATGTAATCAAATAATAAACCAGGCCCGGATGTGGATCACACACCACAACACTTGTAATTAGGCTAACCGTTCACCCGTTTGACGAACGTTGTGTTAGCGCGACTAGCCCGGGTGGGGTATGTCAATCCCAGTAGTACTACTTACAATTACCTCGCTAAGTCCATATTAACGGTCCGTTGGGCAAGTATAACACCATAGTATCAAGTATATGCAGTATTACAGAAATCCAAATATAATATAATGTTTATGAAAACGGCATGTTTCTCTCCCCCAAAAGAGTATATAAGTAAAAGTGGGGCTGTAAACTCACCTTAAATTGATGTAATGAAAGCAACAAGAGCTTCAAAGAATAAGGCAATACACGATCAAGCACGAGCAATACCTATTACAGATTGTAACTAAGTCTTTGAAATGTATTCAATGCGAATAGATATATTTGGTCGAATTTGGATTGGTTCGGTTTGACGTAAACGATTTGATATATATATATGTTTGAGTTTAATTATAAACTAGGGTTCAACATCTGACAATGTTTAAATATATTTTTTAATCTTTCGAAATAAATATTATTACGATAACGTATTATCCGGTAATTATTTTATAATCTAAACGTTCGTTACCGTATTATAGGATATATAATTCCTTTGATTTTCATGGTTATAGTTAAACACGATCTAGTGTCTATTTTTATGAAAATAGTTATTGGTAATATTTATAAATATTAATTTATAAATATTATTACGGTTTTTAAATAAAATAAATCTACAGAAATAATTTTGTGGGATTTAAAATAAGAGATGTTTATAAAATTTATTTTCATAATTTTTAGAAATTTTTGTATAATTTTTAAAGGCTTTAAAAAGGTTTTAAAAAAAATGACAGAGGCTCGGGTTCGAACCCGGGACCTCTAATCCAAAATCCCACACACCAACCACTGAACCAAGGCACAAGGCCGCGACAGAACTATGCCCCATTTCCTTTTAAACAGCCCATCCCAGTTTCCCCCAACTCGTATGAACCCTAATTTGATTTCTCTCAAATTGAAGATCAAATCGGTATTGTTAACGATTATAATGTTAGGGCTTTTGTTCCTTATGTTAAATCGAGTGTATAGATGCGTTTAATTACCTGTTTTGATTCGGATTGATGGTAAGAACAGATAAGAACAAGTCGCGATATAGCTCGAGATCGAATATTGATCAATCCTTGATGAAAATCAAATTACTCGTGCAGACAGCTTCGAATGATACTTAGGATTGAAAGCACTATGTTAATTGCAGTGTATAAGGCTCGGGGGTTGGGGTTCGATTAGTTGCAGGTCGCAGAAAAAGGAGGTGATCGATTTTAATGTTCGTGTGTGTTTCAGGTGTGAGTTCGGTTTGTATTCGATTGGAATGTATATAGAAACGTTCATGTTGACTTAATTTGATTAAAGTGGTGCGTTAGTGGAGGATTTAGCCGTTTAACGGTCGATTGATAAAGTGGAAAAGATTATTACCGTTGTTTGACGGATTAAACGCGTTTTAGCAGTGCTTCAGGTTCGAACCTTGTTTACAAAACGATTCTATGTAAATTAAACTAAAAAAATCGAGTTTTTAAACGGTTTTGAGGTTCGCCGGCGTGTTGCCGGAATGTGGCCGGAACAGTGCAGCCGGAATCACGGGGGCGGGGGTTTGGGTTTGAAAAATTACACAATTGGTCCCTGCGGTTTCGTTTTGTTTAATTTATGTGCTATACTTTCTTTTGAAGTTTCGGAAATGACACAACAGCCCCCTGGACTTTATTATTTGTTATTATTATTATTATTATTATTATTATTATTATTATTATTATTATTATTAAAATATAGAAAAATGGAAAAAAAAAACTCGGGTTGTCACACGTATAGGGCTATATGGGGCGTATAGCTCTCAGACACCCCCCCTGAATTTTCCTCGTTTTCAGTGCATTCGACCCTATACGTTGCGTATGGACCCATACGCGGCGTATAGGAGGGTGTCGATTTAAAAAATTGGGTGTCTATTTATTATGGAAATGCATCTTTATGATTGGTAAGGATTTTCTTGAGATGGATTTGGATCTTAACAGATTATTGTTTGGAATTCTTGGGAATGGCAATAGCATTAGATTTTGGGTGGATTGCTAGGCTGCGGATGAACCTTTGATGGCTCTCTACCCGACTTTGTTTGCTTTGGAGTCTTCCAAAGCTGTGGTTATTACTGAGTGTTTTAGGTGGCATGGTGATTCCCTGGTATGGGTTCGGAGATGGAGGAGACAGCTGCTTGTGGTGGATGAGAGGCACGAGTTGGCGCATCTTATGGCCAGGATCTTGACTTTTACGCCCAAGAATATGGCCGATAAGTGGCAGTGGGGGAATTCTGCTGGCCAAACCTTCTCGGTGGCGGATGTCAAAATGCGAATCAAGGATAAAAAGATGGTGGTGTTGGGCTCTCATTCAGATGGAATAGCTGGGTTCCCAAATCCGTTAATATTTTCAATTGGAGGGCCTCTCTTAATCGCATTCCTACTTGTGACTCCTTAGCCAGGAGGAATATTCACCTACCTTCTTCTTTATGCAAGTTTTGTGATGCTGCCGAGGAGTCTGTTGATCATTTATTCACCGGATGTGGTTTGGCGATTCAAGTGTGGTCAAAAATTGGTTCATGGTGCAATATTAATCCTATCTTTGCTTTCTCTTTTAATGATCTTATGGATATTCCTTTTAATCTAAGAGGTGATGACAAGTTCAGAAAAGCGGTGCATGCGGTGTTTATGGCAACGACTTGGCAGTTATGGAAGCATAGGAATGGCATTATTTTTGGTAATGAGAGGCCGTCGTTCAGCAAGGTTTTGTGTGATATTGTGGCTGCGGTTGGAGTATGGTTGAGGGCTAGGAGTGGTAAACAAGCACATGGTGTTTTGGTTAATTTTCCGATTGACACGGGTTAGTTGTTTGCCTGTTTTGTTTTGTTTCTTTGTGTTTTTTGGCTTCCCTATATACTTTGGGGTTTTAGCTTCTTGTTTGCCCTGTTTTTCATATATATTATATATTTTATTTGCCGTTCAAAAAAAATTTATTAGGACCCTATATATATAAGTATTTAATAGGAAAAGGCGAATTTATGAATGGTCATTTAAAGGTCATATCTTTATGTGACTCGACCAAACAAACTGTCACGACAGGTCACTACCCAAACTCTTTCTCATATGTACAAATCATAAGACTTGTGTTTTAAAAATACTAACTAATAAATTATGATTCTTATAATTTTGTGTTACAAGAGGAATTTACGTCTAAACTATTAGAACATATAAGAGAATCATTTATCTTTTCCAATCATAAAATAAAAAAGAATTATATAGCTGGATATTTTTCTTTCTTGTTTTCCATTATAAAATTTTAAAAGAAACGTGAATAAAATTACGTATGTATAGGTCATGTATAGTTTATCAAAAAATATTTTTTTTAAATATCAAACAATTTATTATACCAAATGAAGCTTTTTGAAAATACTTACTCTCACGTCATAGCAGTGTTACAGAAAATCTCTCCCTTTTGCGACGTCTTAACGTGATTTCTGTTTTGCATATATTCAGTTAAAGATACAAGTGGAGTTATCAAAGAAGTTTGCTTGTTACATAATTGGTGATCAACCAATGATCTTAAACCTCAATAGTTATAGTAAGATACCAAAAACATATAAATATGAAAAGGTTTAATGTTCAAGTTTTATTCTAAACAAAATATTTAGAGTCGGATTAGAGAAATTTTCCAGTTATGATTTTTAACTAGAAAACAAATAAATGAACATAATTAAAATAACATTTATTTTAAATAATGGCAGTCCATTTTCCATTCTATTTTTTTTTTTTGTGATGAAGTCGATGAAGATTTAAAATGTGGTAGTTGGCAATTAGTGGCAGTGGGGACACAAGACCAGGTCAAGAAATGATGACAATGTAATTTGAGAAATGTAGGAGGGCAAAGGTGTAATTTCAGAGGGTCAAAAAGTAGTATTTTGGCAGTTATAGAAGGTGTAAATGCAGCCTGGGACGCAGACAACGCAGAGGTGGGGTCCTTATAAGGTCGACACGTCACCACCAACGTGAACCGTGTCCCATATCTCGTGAACTTCAACTTCAACTTCAACTTGTGTGGTCCTTCATGGTCATGTGTCTTCCCACAAATGGTCTCTTATTTGTTCGGGATAATATTATTAATAATTACTGATAAAAAATATCAATGTTCTCATCATAGCACTCTATTGGTAAAATACTAAAATAACTTTACTTTATCTGAAAGTTAGACGTGTGACTCGGTCAGACGTGTCTTGTTTGGTTACTTGCATCTTACCGGATAATAGGTCTGACTGAACCACTTATTCGGTCATATCTAAACCTACATCTAGTGGTTCGCGACGTGGTTCACGGTAGTTCACGGTGGTGGTTCACGACGGCGGTTAAGGAAGAAGATGATCAAACATACCTCATAATGGTGGTTCGCGACGTGGTTCACGATGTTGGTTTGCGACGATGGTTGAGGAAGAAGATGACCAAGCATAGCTCACAGTGGTGGTTCGCGACGTGGTTCAAGGTGGTGGTTCGTGACATGGTTCACAAGCTATCTGTCTCTCTCGATTGGGGTGGTGGTGGGTCTAGGGTTTATGGGTTGTAGGGTGAGGAAGAAGATGCAGATGATATGAAGGGGTGGTTAGTTGGATTAAAAGTTTTTATTTTGTTTTATTTTATTAATTTTTGTTTTTACAACCAAACACACTTATTTTTATGTGAGTTGATGCCCTGTATTATAGGGGATAGTTGTAAGTGTTTGTTAGTGAATGAGATGGAGAATTTATGGGGTTGTATTTTGTTTCTTCATATTTGAAGAAACACAATACAAACTCATAAATTTTTTAATATATTTTAAAGTGATTGTTAGTGAATGAGATAGAAAAAGTAGTGATAAATATATAAAAAATATTATTTAATTTAAAAGTAAAGAGAAAAGTAATGATTTTTAATTTAATTATAAAAATATGAATGGGGATGGATTGTGAATGCTCTAGAAAATGTACTTTTGCTTCACTAGAAGTAATATTTCTTGTTTTTACGACACATGCACATTTCAGTCCATTTTTTCAGCAAAAAAATTACAATTTTACCTTATACCATTTTTTCAGCAAAAAATTACAATTTTACCTTATACTATTTTTTCAACAAAAAATTACAAGATATAATGAGGCGACTTGACACAACGGAAGTCTTATCAGCGTTGACTTATGTCATGCGCCTTCTTTTTTTTCAAACAACCAAGATTTTATTAAGAAAATTAGCCAAGATGCTAGATTACACAAACAATATTCCAATTGGAATTACATCAAGATTTCTAATCTAAGCTAACACATCTTCTTCTAAATTTAATCCAAATAAACAAACCAATTTTACTTTTCCAAGGATCGTTCTAGAATCTTTTGAATTATTAGAAAAAATTTGATTATTTCTAGCATTCCAAATACACCAAAGAGTAGACAAAAATATAACATAAAGGAGGTCCTTGTGTTTTTCTTCGAGGGGCCACGACTTGTAGACAGACAAAACATCTCTAACGGTGAAAATGAGATCTTTGGGGACTCTGCACCATTCAAACACCGCTAACCATACTTCACTCGCAACCTTGCACCGGATAAGAATATGATCACTTGACTCTAATTCGGCACCACAATAAACACACGAGGGGAAAATCTGGATTCCTTTGTAAATAAGTGCATCTTTTGAGGCAATGCAAGGCATCTCAGCCCTCCAAGCAAAAACATTAACCTTTAAAGGAACCCATCTTGTCCAGTGAAAAACAAAGGTTGTAGGAGCCAACATTTTTTATTCTATCTCCAATCTCACCACTCTAACATTAACCTTTAAAGAAACCCATCTTGAGGCAATTAAGTTGAGAAACAGCCACATGCCCAAAGGGAGATGCCTTCCACTGCCAAAAAGATGATCCTACTTGGCCCTCAAATTTAACCCGATCTATCACCTTACATTCCTTAACAGATTCCAAGGAGAATAATTCTGGATATTCATCTTTAAGCACACCCACACCGGACCAATTGTCAATCCAAAATCGGGCTGAATCACCCCTTCCCACCTTGCAACATAAGGATTTTGGAATATCAATACCGATGGTTGCAAGGTCATTAACGACCTTAACAATATTCTTCCACGGGCCATTAATATTTGCTTTACATGGAATGAATTTTACCAACTTGAATGATCCATGAATAACATTTATCACTTTTACCCACTCAGTATTAGGTTCTTTCACGGGTCATTGGCTTTTCTTAACATTGAAAAGTCAAAATGATATTTAAAAATCCAATGAATATTTTGTTTAAAATAGGTTGTTAAGTAGAATTTAAATTATTTTGAAGCATAAGAATCACCCATCAACCATTAAAAACGAGCACTTAATTTTTATTTAAACTTTCAACGCTTCTAACTATCATACGACTCACTTTATTAGTGTAGATCTCAATTAAATAATACTGAGTTGAGTGTCATAGTGAAATATTATAGTTTAACACCGTGTTAACATTGCCTTATCAAACATTTTTAAATCATCAACTCATATAATTATTATATTTTGTTCTCATAAGCTCGTGCAAAAGATGAAAGACCCATCTCTTACGAGTTACGTCAACATACAATGGTGTCGTTTTGGGATAACTAATAAATAAAAAAATCGTCCCTATCATGGGTTCTAGTGTTCTACTACATCTGGGCATAGCGACTAGAGGTGCGCAAACCGGGTTTTTTTTGGGAACCGGTTTGGGTCCGAACCGGACCGGTTCCAAGTCAACGAAATGAAACCGGTTTTTGACCAAGAACCGGTTCGGGTCGGAACCGGTTTTGATGGTGAAAAAACCAACGTGGTTGGAACTGGCCCGGGTTGGAACCGAACCGGGTCAGGTTCAAGAACAGGTTTGGAAAAACCGGTAATTCTTTTTTTTTTAATTTTATTTTATGTTTAATAAGTATTATTATTATTATTATTATTATTATTATTATTATTATTATTATTTAATAATTATTATAGTATTATTATTATTATTACTATTATTATTATTACTATTATTTAATAATTGTTATAGTATTATTTAATAATTGTTATAGTATTATTATTATTATTACTATTATTATTATTATTATCATTATTATTATTGTTATTATCATTATTATCATTATTGTTACCATTGTTATTATTATTATTATCATTATTGTTACCATTTGTTATTACCATTTTTATTATTATTATAATTATTATTATTATTATTATTATTATTATTATTATTATAATTATTATTATTATTATTATTATTATTATTATATTATCATCATCATCTTAAATCGCCTCATATTAGAAAAAATAAACATTAAAAATAACATTAAAATTAAAATAAAGATTACAAATTACGAATACAAGTTTTCCTAATTCAATCGTCTTCGTCGGTTTGTGTGCCAATGCGCCGAGACAAATCATAAGCGAGTTCTTCGTCGGAGAGTGGTGAGGATCGTCCGGTTTGTACCTCTTCTTCGTGTATTTCTTCTTCAATTGGTATTCCTTCTTCAAGGTTTGATTTATCTTGTCTTCGTTCGGCCGAATCTAAGTGGTCTTTTAAACGAATACACATCTCTAGTGATGTTGGAGTTAGCCTTGTTCTTCTTATCGATAAAACACTGCCACTAAGAGAAAATGCAGACTCCGAAGCTACCGTGGAAGCTTGGACGGTTAGTGAATCACGTGCCATGGTGGCTAGGACCGGAAATTGTGATTCATTTCCTTTCCACCATGTTAGAATCTCAAACGACAAAAATTCTTCGGGAGTCATAGTAGATACAAAATCGGTTCCCATATACCTCCCGAGTTCGCTACTTGGAGCGTTACCCCTCTGACGTTTACTGTTTTCATTTCTCAAAGTATTATATAAACTAATCATCGGGTCTCTACTTGAGCTCGATGAACTCGATTCCACGTTCGATGACCGGTGGATGTTTGAGGTTATACCATATTTTTAACATAAACATTAAACAATTTTTTAAAAACGTCATTAAATGCTTGTTTTGCATTAACATTAAAAAATGGATCTTTTTCATGTAAATCTAAATCATAAGTTATCTCATCAATTAAAGTTTCTACCCTCGAAACATTTAAACACGGGTCTAGTGCGGCGGAACACGTAAAAACGGGGGGTAGTTCGAGGAAATATTTTATAAATTTTTCTTTTATCGGCGCCACCATTGCTGAAAACATTTCATTTCTTTCCTCATATTCACTTAATTTATGTGTCATTAAATACAATTGATTAAGTGTTAGAGAACTTGTCGGATAATAAACCCACGACAATTTTGTAGTTGCGTTTTTAAAAAGCTCTAAAAATTGAGTTATTTCTTGAATATATTCCCAACCCTCTAACAGAAACGGAACAACCCGACCCCGCATCGCAAGACTATCGTGAAAAACACAAAGCGTTTCTTTTTGTCGCAAAGCACTATTAAATATTTTCCAAGTAGAATTCCATCTAGTCGGGACATCCCAATTTGGTCCTAAACAAATGGAATTCGTATCGTGACACATTTTTCTATAATTAACATATCTTTTTCTACTAGTTTTAAAAACGTCACGTAACATATTTTTGAAAGACGTTTTAAAATCTTCAACTTCAGGAACGCTAAGACCATCTTGCACAACTAAATTAATAATATGTGCAACACATCTTGAATGAAAAAATACGCCGTCACAAACCGGTTTATATTTTATTTTTAATTTTTCAACGGCGGATGTGTTGTTCGAGGCGTTATCAAATGACATTGAAAAAATTTTATTTTCTAATTTATATGTTTTGATTACAAAGTCTAAAATTTGAAAAAAATTATCACCGGTATGCGGATATCACAAAATTTTTCAAACGCAATCGTACGTTTCATCATTTGCCACGAACTTGGATCTATCCAATGGGCGGTGACGCAAAGGTACGATTCCGGTAAATCGTGTGGGGCGGACCAAACGTCGGTAATTTAGTTGACACCGGTTTGTAAATTTTCAAAAAAACCTTTAAATCATTTTTTGCTTGTTTTCAAAGATTTAAACAATCACGTCTAAGAGTGGTGCGACTTGCATAAGCGTGGTTGAAGAGTTTCTTGAATCAATTTTGTTAACCGAGGGTTGTCGAAATGATCGAACGGTAATCTTTTCTTGAATTACAAACTTTGCCATTCTATCTCGAACCATATCGACGCTGAAGTTCCATAAACCACCATCGTTTCCGATTGATGTTTGGCCTTGACTCGGTGTACTTTTCAAAGACTTGCACCATTTGGTCATATGGTTTCTGAAAGTCGAGTTAGAATCCGACTTGAAAAACGAACCACAATCCTTGCATCGAGCTTTATTTTGACCATTCGACATTTCGCATAAGTCGAAATTGCACCAAATCTCTTGGTTTCTAGTTGTTGGTAAAATTCTAATAACGGTAGCGACACTTGAGGATCCAACGGTTGGAACGGATGATTCAGAAGCCATTATATAAAATTCAAGAGAATGAGAGAATAGAAAGTTGAGAGTGAGTGAGCGTTTTTGCGTTTTTAAGCACGTTTTTGAGTTTTTGAGTATTGTGACTAAACCATTACACCCACTACCTATTTATACTATCATATAAGGACAAAATAATAAAAAAAAGTTGAAAAAAACGGTCAAATTCGACTTCAAATGGCTATATGACCGTTTGAAAAAAAATTATTCCAACGGTTCGAACCGGGTTCAAACCAGTTTTTTTAACCGGTTCCAAAACCGGGTTGGACAAAAACCAGTTCCAAAACCGGGCTGGACAAAAACCGGTTCCAAACCGGTTTCACCCAAGAAACACCCAAACCGGTCCCAAACCGTTGGTTTTTTCCGGGTTTGAACCGGTTTGGCTTATAGCCGGTTCCAAACCGGTTCGGGTTCGGGTCGGTTCACCGGGTCGGGTCCCCAAACCGGTTTTTTTGTGCAACTCTAATAGCGACAACCCAAAAATAGAATATCTTTTAAAAATTCTTTTTTTATCACCTTCGATTTTCCAAGAAAAAAACGTGCTAGCGTAGGTAAATCAAGTTCTACTAAAAACCTTAATACACGTTAAATACTAAAAAATAGGGTGATAATTAATTTATCATTTCTTCCACCTTAGATTACGTTTTCAAGGAAGTAATAAAGGGTAACAGAATATCAAAGAAGTCAAAGAAAAGAAAATAAGGCTTGTTGTTTTGTATTTTACTGGAAAACCAAACAAGTGCTTATTTTGAGTAAATTACAAATTATATTCTTTATTTGTATATGAAACTACATGTTATGTATTTTACATTTAATAATTACATGCAATGTTTTATTTAAATAAATTTGCACACATATTTTTATTTACACTATCTTTCATTTAAATATATGATTAACTCAGTTATGTACTATTCACATGAGCGGTATTTTTGTCATTTGCTTTTCATATTTTATATAATAAAATTTTAAAGGTTTATGTCACACCCTCAATTTCCACGAACGGGGTTTTACCGTTAGGCGTGTGACATACCAGGATCTCAGACACAGTCATATCGAACGACACTATATAAATTTTGAAATAAACATTGACTTCATTCACGTGAACATAAGCAGAGTTTACAATAGTGCGGAAGCATGTACAAAAGTTGTAAATCCATTACAATACTGTTACAATAGTCATGTTTAGACAAAATGTTCAATGCTGAAAATAAACTACATGAATGCATGTCCTGAGTGCATTTCCACAAGCGTGCCTCAAAAGCTTATGCGTTCCTGTGACCTAAGAAAACATGCTAAAATGTGTCAACATAAAGTTGGTGAGTTCACAGGTTTAATCAACAATAAATGTATTCGTAAGCGTTTCCATGTTTTGCGTTTCAATGGTTTAGTACATAAAGCATATCGTTAGGTAGCTAGCCTATGTTCTTGTTACTTAGCGTTTCGAACCGAAGCTGACTATTTACGTCCTATTTGTGTTTCCACCACGTCTTAACCGACCGTGGCAATCGTTGTGTCCCGTCATGTCTTATCAGACCATGACAAAGTGTTTTCCACCACGTCTTAACCGACCGTGGCAATCGTATGTTAGGTCAATTTGGCACCCGTTTGACCTCCAATCAAGCTAGCGCGACTAGCCCGGGCGGGGTTTGTCAGACCCAGTAGTACTACTCAAAATTACCTCGCTAATCCCATTACTAACGGTTCGAGTGTGTGAGGACATGCGTGTGTTTGCACTAACGTAACAAGCGATATCAATATTACTACAACCATTTATGTAAATCTGTTTTTGCATGTTTTCTCCCCCAAACAGAAAGAGATGTAAAATAGGGGCCGTGAAACTCACAGATGATGTAGCAAGTGTGTAGGATGCAAGTCTCCCAAGTGTTGTTTTACGATGCGCTGTCAAACACCTATTGACAGTTGTGTTAAGCGTTAATGTTGTGTTTAGCGTTAATAGACATGTTTAGTCGGGTCGGGTCGTATGGGTTCGGTCGTGGGTGTTACACACACAAGCAGTCATAGACGTATTAGGCTTCATGTAGACTTCAAATGAGTTGTTGATATTTGTAAACAGTTACGTTGTTTCGGGTTGAAAGTATATGTCTGTTGATTGCGTTGACTTTAATCTTTGTGGTCAAGAAATGACGCTTTATTGATGTTAACTTATCGTCCCATGATAGACACATCGCACACCAGAAGAATTCACTCAAAATGACTCCAATCGCATAACAATGCTAGACGCACGACTGGACACTTCATTCGCACGAATGGGCCTTCAATCGTACGAATCAAGTTCCCTCGTACGATTGAACCCTCATTCCTGCGACTCAGCCTTCAGTTGTACCACACATCACCCATTCACCCGAATCAATAACCAATCGCACGAATGAACCTTCATTCATGCGGTTGGACCTTCAGTCGGGTGATACTCAGTCGCATGCATTCATTCGGTCGACTCAATCGCACACATTCATTCGGTTGACTCAGTCGCACGGGTTCATTCGCACGTCTCAACCCAGTCGCCCCGATCAATCGCGCGAAGGACCCAGTCGCATAACTCAGTCGCGCGGTTGGCCCAGTCGCGGACTGCAGCAGGTCGCGACTGCAGGGTGGGTCGAACTGCGTTCGGCTGTTCCGTGCTCAGTTTTCTCACAATCAGGACTTCCAGAAACACTCTCCTAACATGTCTAAGTGGAATGCATACTCTGATTGACCTCACACGCACCCCCACGACCACATGCATTCGGGTTGAACCCGAACACCCGAATCCCATACTTGCAGCAGTGAAATGGGTGATAAAACGAATGAAAATGGTCGCCTACCTGCTGGGAACGTGATTTCTCAGCTGTTGCGTGGTTTAGCCGGCGAAAACGGGCTCAATCGGGTGGAATTTGGTGCTAGGATGAACAATCCGGGGTGTAGAGAGCGTAGGAGAGAAAGAGAGCAAAAATGGGGTGTGTTTGGCTGGTGGGTGGGTATTTATACCCAGCCCCAGTTTGGCAATTGTCAGGTTTGGTCCCTGTACTTAGGTACCGAGTTCCCGAATTTGTTTCGGTTGATAACGACGTTGACGAGCGAGCTCTATTAATTAATAGGATTCCTTAGGTAATCTCGTTTATATGAATCCTCTACAAACACCCACGTTAGTATTTTATCATAATTCGTGTAACGATGTCTGTGGCGGTGTTTGTATACGTTTCAAGTATTTGCGAGTACGGGTCAATGTTAACGACAACGGTTTAAATAATGTAAATCTGAAATTACGGGGTGTCACATCATCCCCTTGTTGTAGGAATTTTCGTCCCGAAAATTTAGTGCATCATGTTACGTAGTTTTTACGAGGAAGTACAAAGCTGAACGGTTTGTGACGCATGATGAATAGAGTACCTGTGTATCTAAGAGGTAGATGCCCAGTTTTGGAACAGTTGAGGGTATTTCCTCTTCATTTGATCCTCGCGTTCCCAGGTAAATTCTGGTCCACGCTTTGAGTTCCAACGGATTTTGACGATAGGGATACGGCTATGTTTGAGTGTCTTGACCTCTCGATCCATGACTTCCACCGGTTCCTCGACGAAATGTAGTTGTTCGTCCACATGTATCTCGTCTAAAGGGACGATAAGAGTTTCGTCGGCAAGGCATTTCCTCAAGTTGGAGACGTGGAACACATCGTGTACCCCACGGAGTTCTTCGGGTAGGCTCAACTGATAGGCCACGGGGCCAACCCGTTTGACAATCTCAAACGGTCCCACGTACCTAGGGCTTAGTTTCCCACGTTTTCCGAAACGGATCACACCCTTCCAAGGTGACACTTTCAAAAGCACCTTGTCACCTATTTGAAATTCCAACGGTCGGCGACGCTTATCAGCGTAACTCTTCTGTCGATCACGGGCTGCTGCCATACGGTTACGGATTTGCACGATCTTCTCAGTCGTCTCGTGCACAAGTTCAGGGCCGGTGAGTTGGCTTTCCCCAACTTCCGCCCAATAGATAGGTGATTGGCACTTACGCCCATACAGTGCCTCAAATGGAGCAGCTTTGATCGATGTGTGATAGCTATTGTTGTAAGAAAACTCAACTAGCGGTAAGTGAGTTTCCCAACTGCTGCCGAAATCTATGACGCAGGCACGTAACATGTCTTCTAGAGTCTGGATCGTACACTCACTTTGGCCATCAGTCTGGGGGTGGTACGCGGTGCTCATATCCAGCCGCGTTCCTAGTGCTCGTTGTAAGGATTGCCAGAAGTGTGAAGTGAATCGAGCGTCACGATCAGAGATAATGGAAATTGGCACGCCGTGCCGAGAGACTATTTCCCTGAGGTAGATACGAGTTAACTTTTCCATGCGATCAGTCTCCCGGATTGCCAGGAAGTGTGCGGATTTCGTCAAGCGATCCACGATCACCCAAATGGCATCGCATCTGCTGGGAGTCCGAGGGAGTTTCGTGATGAAGTCCATAGATATCTGCTCCCACTTCCATACTGGTATTTCCGGCTGTTGGAGTAAACCAGACGGTCGTTGATACTCTACCTTAACCTTAGAACAGGTCAAACATTTGCTCACGTAGGTGGCGATATCTGCTTTCATGTTTGGCCACCAGTAAAGAACCTTCAGGTCATGATACATCTTGTCTGAACCTGGGTGGATTGAGTACCGGGACTTGTGGGCTTCGTCCATTACCAGTCCTCGCAGGTTCCCATACGAGGGAATCCATGTTCGATCCATGAAGTAGCGGATTCCATCAGGCTTGGTTTCTAGTTGCTTCTCCATACCTCGTAACGATTCGGCTTTCAAATTCTCGTCTTTTAACGCCTCAAGTTGAGCATTGCGGATCTGGTCGGGTAAACCGGTGTGAATGGTGAGTTGCAATGCTCGAACTCGTCTTGGCTTGGGCGTTTCCTTCCGACTCAGTGCGTCCGCTACTATGTTGGCCTTGCCCGGATGATACTTGATCGTACAGTCATAGTCGTTTAACAACTCGACCCAACGACGTTGTCTCATATTTAGCTCCTTCTGTTCGAAGGTGTGTTGGAGACTCTTGTGATCGGTGTAAATGGTGCACTTGAAACTGTACAAGTAGTGTCTCCATATCTTGAGTGCAAACACGACTGCTCCAAGCTCTAGGTCGTGTGTCGTGTAGTTTTTCTCATGTACCTTCAGTTGTCGTGATGCATAGGCAATCACCTTGTTACGTTGCATCAGTACGCAACCTAGGCCTTGTATGGAAGCATCACAGTAAACTACAAAATCATCGGTTCCCTCAGGCAGGGATAGAATTGGTGCTGTGCAAAGTCTCTGCTTCAGAATCTGGAACGCAGATTCTTGCTTATCACTCCAATCGTACGTGGTGCCTTTATGAGTCAATGCGGTGAGAGGTTGAGCAATCTTCGAGAACCCTTCGATGAACCGTCGGTAATAGCCAGCCAACCCGAGAAACTATCGTACCTCGGTCGGAGTCTTGGGCGTAGCCCAGTTCTTGATAGCTGCTATCTTTGCCGGGTCAACGTGTATCCCATTCTCATTGACCACATGACCCAAGAAATGGACCACTCGCATCCAGAAGTCACACTTTGAAAATTTTGCGTACAACTGTTCTCGTCTCAACAGCTCCAGAATCAGTCTAAGGTGTTCTTCGTGTTCTTCTTTATTCCTTGAGTAAATAAGGATGTCATCGATGAAGACAATGACGAACTTGTCTAGGTAGGGTTTGCACACTCGGTTCATTAAGTCCATGAAAACCGCTGGTGCATTGGTCAACCCGAATGGCATAACCAAGAACTCGTAGTGACCATACCTCGTTCTGAAAGCAGTCTTTGAAACGTCTTCTTCTCGAATCCTTAGTTGGTGATAACCCGATCTTAGGTCTATCTTTGAATAGTAACTCAACCCTTGTAGTTGGTCGAACAGATCATCGATACGCGGGAGGGGATAACGATTCTTAATTGTCGCCTTGTTCAGTTCTCTGTAATCGATACACATGCGAAAAGTTCCGTCCTTCTTCTTGACAAACAGAATTGGGGCTCCCCACGGTGATGAGCTAGGCCTGATAAAACCTTTATCCAATAGTTCCTGCAGTTATGTAGACAGCTCTTGCAGTTCCCTTGGAGCTAATCTGTATGGTGCTCTCGCGATAGGGGCAGCTCCCGGTACCAAATCGATTTGGAACTCGACTTGGTGATGCGGTGGGAGACCGGGTAGGTCTTCAGGGAAAACCTCAGGATAATCACGTACAACTGGGATGTCTTCAATTTTCTTTTCCTCGGTTTCTTTTTCAGTGACCATGGCTAGGAAAGCGGTATGACCCTTACGCAAACACTTCTGAGCTTTCATGTAGGAGATGATTCCAGAGACCATGCCACTCCTTTCGCCCTGAACTGATAGAATTTCACCACTAGGAAGTGGTATGCGTACGATTTTCTCTCCACAGATGATTTCAGCTTGATTCTTGGATAGCCAGTCCATGCCCACCACTACGTCGAAATTACCAAGTGTGACAGGCATCAGATCAATATCTATCTCATGACCACATAATCCTAGTCTGCACCCCTTGGCGATATGAGTTGCCTCGATTAGTTTTCCGTCAGCTAATTCTACCACATAACTAGGTTCCATGACAGTCAGGGTTACATCTAAGAACTTAATGAACTTGTTAGAAACAAAACTCCTATCAGCTCCAGTATCAAATAGTATGGAAGCAAAACAACCATTTAGTGGAAACGTACCAGTAACCACATTCTGGTCATCCCTTGCCTCGCCGGACCCGATTACGAATGCGCGACCCTTGGCGTTGCCCCCATTATTACCCTTGTTTCCGCCCTTCAGCTGTGGGCAATCCTTCCTGTAGTGTCCCTCCTTTCCACATTCATAGCAGCCTCTAATCACTCCACCCTGTCGTTGGTGTTGGGGTTGTTGTTGCTGAGTCATTAGTTCACCCCGGCAGTCTTTGGCTGCGTGTCCCATCTTTCCACATCTCTGACAACGGAGTCGATCGCATGGGCCATGATGATGGAGGTTGCACCGGTTACACCTAGGGTTCTTGCCCGCGTAGCTGCTCGAACCCTGACCATAGTTGTTGTTGTTGCTGTTCTGATTGTTATTGGTGAAGTTCCTTGCTGGGTCGAACCTTTTGGTCGGTTGTTGCTGAGGGTTGTTGTTGCTTGAAGACTTGCTGTTGTTACCTTCCCATTTTCTTTTGTGATCTGATGAACCAGAAGCAGCGCCACGTTTAGGCAAAGTGCCCTGTGCCACTGCCTGGTCGGTAAGTTTGTGAGCCAGTCGGATGGCCTGCTGGATAGTGACAGGATCAGCAGCCATCACACTAGCCTGGATTTGAGGAGCCAAGCCATCAATGTACTTTTCGATCCGTTTGTAGGCCGGAGTTACCATCTGTGGACATAATGCTGCCAACTCGTGCGAACGAGTCGTGTACTCCTCGATGTCAGAACCAATCATCTTTAAATTCCAAAATTCTGCCTCCAGTTTCTGGACTTCGCTCCTGGGGCAGTACTCTTCTTTCATTAGAATCTTGAAGTCTTCCCATGGCATACCGTTTGCAGCACCAAGTCCTAAGGTTTGGACTTGTGAATTCCACCATGTCAGGGCTGGTCCCTCCAATGTGCCGGAGGCGTACTTGACCCGATTTCCATCAGGACAGCTGCATATGGCAAACACTGACTCAAGTTTCTCTAGCCAGCGAAGCAGTGTGACAGCGCCCTCTGAGCCGCTGAAAGAATGAGGCTTGCAATCCATAAACATCTTGAAGGTACAGACTGTTGGACCTCCTTGGTTCGGATTCTGGTCGTTCTGGCCCTGATTGCGGGCCTGCTCATAAGCTGCAAGCGCATCAGCCACGCGCTCGTTGATGATAGCATTCAGCTCGGCTTGAGTCAGGGTGATATTTCCTCGTCCACCCGGGCGTCCAGGTCTTCTTCCAGACATGATTTCTTCAATTCACAACACATATTAATCAATAACAGGATAACAATTATTGACGGTAATATATATTGTATCATGCTAGTAAGAATGAGGGGTTTGCTTGCACATTGATAGTAAGGCTTTATGAGGATCCGAGGCCTTATGCCTCCTAAGTATGGAATTTGAAAATTTGTACTGGCCATTACCGTTATCACCCAATAGAGTTGCCAGAGTTCTCATGCACGACAAATTACAATTACGTGTGCACCCGTGATTCTAATTTGCTTTGCATGGTCACACATGGTTCCACCTATTCGAGATAACATACCTTGTCCAGTACCGAGTGTTATCAATGATAAAAGCATCAAAGATGTATTTGTTATACCAAGAGTCGAATAACTAGGGTTGTACTAAGGTTGTACAAGTGAATTGGATGTCGAAGTCCGATTCTCTAATCGACTTGAATATCTTAGTTGTCCCTCATTTACTGCTCGGACTAGCGTAGAGGATAGGATATGTTGGGAATAGTAACAAGTGTGAGAGAGTTGGAAGAGTGAGGTATTGTTCTTTTTGTTTGTCATCGTTAAGCTTATCGCGTGTGTTAGAAAAGAGTTTCGTGTTCCAATCATGGAAATGTTTGATTCAATTCGTTGTTGCTTTCACTCCGCGAGTGAAGGATCAAGTGTAAGCGTTGGTTGTGAGCGAGCGGGATTCTCCGCCCCTCTGTCAGCCGGTAGTGACACACATGTCATACCCATAGTGTTATGTTTACTCAGCAGTGTAATGTCAGTACACCCGAAGGTTGTTTGCACAACGGTGGTAACCGTGTAAAGAGTGTCTGTGCAATACTAGTGTTGTGTCTAAGGCTATAGTCTAGATGCAATGCAATCCTAGTTCTCTATAACCTGTGGCTCTGATACCAATCTGTCACACCCTCAATTTCCACGAACGGGGTTTTACCGTTAGGCGTGTGACATACCAGAATCTCAGACACAGTCATACCAAACGACACTATATGAATTTTGAAATAAACATTGACTTCATTCACGCGAACATAAGCAGAGTTTACAATAGTGCGGAAGCATGTACAAAAGTTGTAAATCCATTACAATACTGTTACAATAGTCATGTTTAGACAAAATGTTCAATGCTGAAAATAAACTAGATGAATGCATGTCCTGAGTGCATTTCCTGAAGCGTGCCTCAAAAGCTTATGCGTTCCTGTGACCTGAGAAAACATGCTAAAATGTGTCAACATAAAGTTGGTGAGTTCACAGGTTTAATCAACTATAAATGTATTCGTAAGCGTTTCCATGTTTTGCGTTTCAATGGTTTAGTACATAAAGCATATCGTTAGGTAGCTATCCTATGTTCTTGTTACTTAGCGTTTCGAACCGAAGCTGACTGTTTATGTCCTATTTGTGTTTCCACCACGTCTTAGCCGACCGTGGCAATCGTTGTGTCCCGTCATGTCTCATCAGACCATGACAAAGTGTTTTCCACCACGTCTTAACCGACCGTGGCAATCGTATGTTAGGTCAATTTGGCACCCGTTTGACCTCCAATCAAGCTAGCGCGACTAGCCCGGGCGGGGTTTGTCAGACCCAGTAGTACTACTCAAAATTACCTCGCTAATCCCATTACTAACGGTTCGAGTGTGTGAGGACATGCGTGTGTTTGCACTAATGTAACAAGCGATATCAATATTACTACAACCATTTATGTAAATCTGTTTTTGCATGTTTTCTCCCCCAAACAGAAAGAGATGTAAAATAGGGGCCGTGAAACTCACAGATGATGTAGCAAGTGTGTAGGATGCAAGTCTCCCAAGTGTTGTTTTACGATGCGCTGTCAAACACCTATTGACAGTTGTGTTAAGCGTTAATGTTGTGTTTAGCGTTAATAGACATGTTTAGTCGGTTCGGGTCATATGGGTTCGGTCGTGGGTGTTACACACAAGCAGTCATAGACGTATTAGGCTTCATGTAGACTTCAAATGAGTTGTTGATATTTGTAAACAGTTACGTTGTTTCGGGTTGAAAGTATATGTCTGTTGATTGCGTTGACTTTAATCTTTGTGGTCAAGAAATGACGCTTTATTGATGTTAACTTATCGTCCCATGATAGATACATCGCACACCAGAAGAATTCACTCAAAATGACTCCAAACGCATAACAAGGCTAGACGCACGACTGGACACTTCATTCGCACGAATGGGCCTTCAATCGTACGAATCAAGTTCCCTCGTACGATTGAACCCTCATTCATACGACTCAGCCTTCAGTTGTACCACACATCACCCATTCACCCGAATCAATAACCAATCGCACGAATGAACCTTCATTCGTGCGGTTGGACCTTCAGTCGGGTGATACTCAGTCGCATGCATTCATTCGGTCGACTCAATCGCACACATTCATTCGGTTGACTCAGTCGCACGGGTTCATTCGCACGTCTCAACCCAGTCGCCCCGATCAATTGCGCGAAGGACCCAGTCGCATAACTCAGTCGCGCGGTTGGCCCAGTCGCGGACTGCAGCAGGTCGCGACTGCAGTGTGGGTCGAACTGCCTTCGGCTGTTCCGTGCTCAGTTTTCTCACAATCAGGACTTCCAGAAACACTCTCCTAACATGTCTAAGTGGAATGCATACTCTGATTGACCTCACACGCACCCCCACGACCACATGCATTCGGGTTGAATCCGAACACCCGAATCCCATACTTGCAGCAGTGAAACGGGTGATAAAACGGATGAAAATGGTCGCCTACCTGCTGGGAACGTGATTTCTCAGCTGTTGCGTGGTTTAGCCGGCGAAAACGGGCTCAATCGGGTGGAATTTGGTGCTAGGATGAACAATCGGGGGTGTAGAGAGCGTAGGAGAGAAAGAGAGCAGAAATGGGGTGTGTTTGGCTGGTGGGTGGGTATTTATACCCAGCCCCAGTTTGGCAATTGTCAGGTTTGGTCCCTGTACTTAGGTACCGAGTTCCCGAATTTGTTTCGGTTGATAACGACGTTGACGAGCGAGCTCTATTAATTAATAGGATTCCTTAGGTAATCTCGTTTATGTGAATCCTCTACAAACACCCGCGTTAGTATTTTATCCTAATTCGTTTAACGATGTCTGTGGCGGTGTTTGTATACGTTTCAAGTATTTGCGAGTGCGGGTCAATGTTAACGACAACGGTTTAAATAATGTAAATCTGAAATTACGGGGTGTCACAGTTTATTAATAATTTTAAATGAAAAAACAAATTAATTACATGATATTAGAGTGTTGAGTAAGTCGATAAAACCATGTTCCTCTTAAGCTCAATATTATTAAATTCAATGTCCTCTTTTTTGATATTCCAATACCGATTATTTACACCATCACTTAAGATCCTCTTCACAATTTAAGCCCCTTTAAGTTTTTAAAATCCTTTACACTTTTCTAAATTAAATCTACATTGTTACTTTGTTTACTGTAATTTTAATGTTTTAATTTATTTCGTTATTATTTTTTGTAGTAGATGTGAAACATTATCATCTGTTATTTATAAACACACATCCTCTTATTAACATTTTTATATTTTCATCGAGCCGATCAAGAATTGAGGCTCGGTAGCAAATTATGTGCTTTATCTTGAACATTCAATCTAGTTTAACGATTGCCTATTAAAAAAACATTTTTACTATATTAGATATAAAAAACAAATGACAAAACTACCATTCATGTGAGGATCGCATAATTAAATTATCCGTACATTTGGATGGTGGTTAGTATAAAAGACAACATATGTGTAAATTTATTTAAATAAAGGACATTATATATAATTATTAAAATAAAGAATATCACATGCAATTTGATATATTAATAAAAGAAACAGTTTGTAATTTACTCAATGATTTTTTTATCAAATATTTAAAGAATTTATCTAAGCCGTTAAATTATATTAAAAAAAGAGTGAAATGTGTTCCTCTGTTTCCTATTTACGGTAGGATATTCTTTTTTTCTCAGTAATTTAATTAAATATCACATTTATCTATATTTATCTTTAAATTTTGTTTAATCTCTTATATTTCATTCTTCATCTCTATTTCTATCCCATTAATGTTATTACTTTTTCTCTTTTTAAATACCCACAGAAAAATATAGCCATTGAAGAATAGTAAATCTTTATGTTTACAAAATCATTGTTTAAAAATTCTCAAGTTTATAGAATGAGAAGAGAAGATTCCGATTAAAATAGAAAACACAAAAATCTCTAAACAATAAAGATAAAAGATAGAGTCCTAATTTTAATACTACATACACACACCCTTTTATCCAAAAAAATATATTTCATTCATTAGATTTTATAGAAGTCTAGAATTTGGAATGCAAAGTGACACGATGATGAGACATTGTGGGCCAAAATGAGACCGTCCATGGATGAGTCAAAGCTTTGAAGTTAATCATTCTGTGGAACTTGGAAGAAGTCTACCGAACGGAGATGGGTCGGTTTGACATTTTTGAGTTATCAAATGACACGACTTTATAATAATATTATTATTTCAACTAATTTCTGGAACCGATCTAGCATGCAATGCAACTAAAGTGGTCACAAAATATTCTAAGAATATTATGTAACTTAAGATAGATAAAAGAATTATTATTATTATTATTATTATTATTATTATTATTATTATTATTATTATTATTATTATTATTATTATTTTATTTTTATTATTTTTATTATTATTATTATTACTATAATAATAATAATAATTATTATTATTATTATTATTATATATCGAAATCTCTTAGAAAGTATGATGTAAATAATAGATAGAGTAAATTATAAATTGTGTCTTTTATTAATATAAGAAATTGCATGATATGTTCTTTAATTTTAATAATTATATACGATGTCCTTTTATTAAAAGAATTACACACATATTGTCCTTTACACTAACTATCATCTAAATGTACAGTTAACTCAGTTATGTGCCCCCTCACATGAGGGTATTTTTATCATTTTTTTCACGTCTAATATATTAAAAAATTATAAAAATTAAAAATTTTAAATAAAAAAAATAAAAGATATCGGACCGTTAGATAAGTCGGTGAAACCAATCACTCTTGGTGTGTGTTCATTCGACTAATCGGCAAAACTTTTAATGACAATAACCTCCAATTACATTTACTAAAGTAAGAAGTCTAAGTCACAAATCATTTCGAAGATTGGAAAATTAACAATAAACACCAAAAAATACACGTAAATTCTTTATAAACTACTCTTAATAACAAATAATAAATAATCAATAAGGAACACAAAATTAGAGATTACCTTTGATTCTTTGAATTGCTTATATAATTGTAAAAGCAAGAAAATGAACTATGAGTCGCTCGTTAATCACACAACAACATAAGCCAGAAATTTAAAGAGCAACGAAATATAAGGATTTTAATCTTACCATCGTTGTTTGTTTAAGTTCAAGGGATTTCAATGGTGTGTGAGATGTTGTAGGTGGTGAAGATGATCGGTATTAGGCTATCAAATAGAGGGGGTGATGGATTTAATGGTATTGAACGTAAGAAGAGCGCGGGTTCACTAACTTACTCAACGGTCCGATATCTTTTAATTTTATTTTTCATATAAAATAATTATTTTTTATTTGTTTAATATATTAGATGTGGAAAGAAAATGACAAAAATGCACCTCATGTGAGAGATAAATAACTGAGTTAACTGCATATTTAACTGAATATTAGTGTAAAGGATAATACGTGTGCACATATATTAAAAGGACATTGATTGTAATTATTAAAAATAAAGGACATACCATGTAATTTCGTATATTAATAAAGGACATAATTTGTAGTTTACTCTAATAGATACATATAAGTTATATATAGAATTAAAAACATATAAACTATTTACAAAATTATATACTATGAATAATGCAAATCCATGAATAGATGGGTTTTCGTGGATTTGTTTTGGCCACTGAAGTTTTCTCACTTTGCATTTAACCCCCTTTCCTCTTTTAAATGGGTTCTCTGGAAGTTTCTTTTAGAGAGAGAAAGGATGTGCGTGGGTGGGATGGAGCATCCGGCTTGGTTGTCGCGGCGGCTATGGTTCCGGCTTAGTGGTAGGTTCTCCACCGTGGTGGTTGTTCCCTCGCGGTCGGTCTTCCATCATCTGCTTTGCCCTTAGGCCCTTGCATGTCTTTAAAAGGGTTTTGTTGGGTGATTTCGGATGGGTTCTCTGCCTGTGGTAGTGGTGGTGGCCGTTCATTTCCGCCAAGGCGGACCTCCGCTTCCGCACCGGTCATCAGGTGGTGCTATCGCCAGACCCGCCTGTTTCAGATGGGTTTTCTGGCTCTGGTGGTGGTGCTGACCATTCGATCCTGTTGCCGGGAGAGAGGCGGTTGCGGTGGTGGTTTTGGGGTGTTGCCGGGAGGTATTGCTACTGCCCTCCTCCCATGGCACCTGCGATCCTGTTCTTTGTTGAGTGTCGCCCTACTTGCGAGGATTTTGTGATTTCGGATGGGTTCTCTGCCTGTGGTAGTGGTGGTGGCCGTTCATTTCCGCCAAGGCGGACCTCCGCTTCCGCACCGGTCATCAGGTGGTGCTATCGCCAGACCCGCCTGTTTCAGATGGGTTTTCTGGCTCTGGTGGTGGTGCTGACCATTCGATCCTGTTGCCGGGAGAGAGGCGGTTGCGGTGGTGGTTTTGGGGTGTTGCCGGGAGGTATTGCTACTGCCCTCCTCCCATGGCACCTGCGATCCTGTTCTTTGTTGAGTGCCGCCCTACTTGCGAGGATTTTGTGATTTCGGATGGGTTCTCTGCCTGTGGTAGTGGTGGTGGCCGTTCATTTCCGCCAAGGCGGACCTCCGCTTCCGCACCGGTCATCAGGTGGTGCTATCGCCAGACCCGCCTGTTTCAGATGGGTTTTCTGGCTCTGGTGGTGGTGCTGACCATTCGATCCTGTTGCCGGGAGAGAGGCGGTTGCGGTGGTGGTTTTGGGGTGTTGCCGGGAGGTATTGCTACTGCCCTCCTCCCATGGCACCTGCGATCCTGTTCTTTGTTGAGTGCCGCCCTACTTGCGAGGATTTTGGTGGGTTGCCGCCGTGTGAGAACCTTTGCCTCTTGGCTGTTTGTTTCCGGCAAGGCGATCCTCCTGTACCTCGGTGGTGTTCTTTGATTTTGAATGCAGGCCACAACCAGGGAGGGTTGTTAAAGTTCCGATTGGACCCATGCTCGGTTTTGAATGGTCCTTTTGAGGCATGGTTTCTGTTCGGTCGATAGTTTTGGTGATTATATGCACGATGACGATGCACCAAATCTCTGGTATGCATCCGAGTGCTAAAGAGTGCAAACATTGTGCACTCAACTTTTTTCATATATTTTATGGCCATTTTCAACCCTGCTTTCTGTTTGATCGATGAAGATGGGTGCCAACTCATCTGAGGTCCGCGTTTAATGCCGCTGAGACCATGATGCAGAAGGAGTGTAGGTCTTTGTTGTTTTGGCGTGGCATCTGTGCAGGGTGCAGCCACAACGAGGTCACCTTCCTGAGTCTCCAAACACCTTAAACTGCTGTTGTTAATGGTCTGTGCTCATACTGTTGTTTTGTTAGCCATGTTAAACTGTGTTTGTGTATTCTTCCTTCTATGCTGGTCATGATAAACTTTATGTTGGTAGTATTAAACTGTTTGCTCAATGATGTTGTGCTACTCACGTCTGAGAGTTATTTTGTCTTTGAGTATAGTTGTTCGTTGGTGAGGTCGACGATGTTTACGTTGGTTATCTAATGTTGTTGGGTAATACTTTCTGGGACCCTTTGTTACGTTTCTGGCTCGCCACCACAATCGACCATGTCTAAGCCTCGCTTTCAAGACGCGCAACGCGCGTCGACGAATAAACACTAGTTACAACAATAATTGAAAATGATACACAGTTATGTCATAAGTGTAAGCATGATAGAGAAAAATAAAATAAGAATATACAATAATAGTAACAAATATATTCATCTAATTAAATAATATATATATATATATATATATATATATATATATGTATGTATGTATGTATTATATTAAAACCAATTCATGTGCTACAGTAGATTTTTTAGGTTTTAGGTTTAGCAACCAAAGTTTAATAATTTACAAAATAACTTCTACATTGCATTTTTAGGTGAAATCCCATTTTTATCCACCTTTTTTAAGTATTAGTAGCATGACGAACTGAATGGATTTTGAGCGGAAAGCATCGTTGCGACATTGATATTATCTTAACTGGTTTCGGTATCCGCTTTTGTGATTTTTGATGATAACAACCAAACTCTTGTCGCGTAGAAAAGAACTAGTTATATCTAATACCCACTTATAGTGAAAGAAGAATGTATTCTCTAACTAGTATGAAAACTAATGAAGAGACTGGAATAAGAAAGAGTTTGATGATTTTAGAAAAACTAATAATAAACGACTCTTCTTTTTATCACCCGCTTCTTGTAAGTCCAAAAGACCGAATTCATAGATGTACAAACGTTCACATGTCCTTAATCAAAAAGTTTTAGAAAGATAATTGAAAAAATTATTAATCACATGTCATTAAGACACCGTCCAAACATTAATCTTTCTAGAAATAAGTTTTAACAATTATGAGTTTAATATATGATATACGTGGCAAATGATATCATAATTAACAATAACCAAATTGCTACCATAATTATCATGTAAATCCCCCTTCTAAAGCATGAGACAAGAAAAATACTATGTTATTTATTTTAAAACATTACAAAGTAAGGTTTCATTGTGTTGAGAAACCTTTATCTCCATTTATATAAGACGCTTCTATTATATGCTTTTAAAGAACCAAACACCTAAGCCACCAGTATCTTGCTTGCACAAACTTTTTGAAACTTAACCGTGATGTAGCTTATATTAAACTTTTGTTGCAATTATAGGCATGATAGTTGCAATGCCAATATTATCTTTTAGTTGGGCATAAAATGATGAGATGCAAAATATTGGAAGACTGTAGAACTTTTTTCTATTAATAGAGAGGTTATTACATTTATAAGACGAGAGACGATGAAGGAATAAGCAATCATACTCATCAACCACCTCCGTAGATTACATGTATGTTTTTAAGAAAACTTTTTTTTTTTTTAAATTGAAACTAGTTATGACGTTGATTTGTTTAATAAGCAGTATAACCAATAACCAACAAACCTTACCTATCTATAAATTTCAATCGTTACATGATAAATTATAAATTTTCAGGCTGGTGTGAATATTGTTTTTGAGCCGTACTGTTCTTTTTTTTAAAATCTTTTCAACCACAATATTCAGCCACCTAACATATGTTTTTAGATAATAGTTGATAGTTCTTAGATAAATTCGGTTCAATGACTTAATAAATCTAAGGGGGTGTTTGGTTCGCGAAATTTGTTCAAATTAGAATTGAAATTAGAATTTGAATTGTAATTAAAAGGAATTGCATTTGGAATTCAATATTTTTCAAATTATTTGGAATTCAAAGGAATTGGAATCTATAAATGGAATTTAAATTTCAAATGCATTTTCAGTGCCAATACATTATAAAGGATTTGGAATTTATCACCCGTTACAAACCGCCACCACCTCAATGACCACCGATCATCGCCGCTACATACCACCGACCGCCACCGCCATCACCGACAATCGACCGCGATCACCAACCGCGCCCGTTGCCAAAAACCGACCGCCGCCGCCGATCGACCGCCACCAACCGATAACGCCCGTCGTCGAGACACGGTTTAGCAACGACGGTCGGTGACAATCGACGATTAGGGGTGGTGGTGATCGGCGTCTGTGGCGGTCGGTGGGCGGCGGTGACATCAATTGGGGTCGGCGGTGACGGCAATTGGGGTCGGCGGGTTCGGGGTCGGCGGTCGGTGGCGGCGTTCGGTGACGGACGGCGGCGGTCGACGGACGGCGGCGGTCGGCGGACGACGACCGTGGTCAGTGATCGGGGGCGGGCAGCGGCGTCGGCGATCGGGGGCGTCACAGTCGGTTGGCGGTGGGCGGGGTGGTAGGCGGCGGTCGGCGGTTGGGGGCGGCGGGGGTTAGCGTTGGTGGTGGGCGTCGGCGGTCGGCGGTCGGGGCCGTCGGTAGTGTCGGTCGGCGGTGAGCGGGGTGGTAGATGGCGGTTAGTGGTGGAGGCAAGAGTCAGTGGAATTTGAAATCCTTCAATATTTGGAAGGATTTTGAAATCCTTTATTTGAAGGAATTTGAGGGAATTAATTTCAATTCCAATTCCAATTCATTTTTTAACCAAACACGTGAAGAATGAAATTCAAATTCCAATTTCAACGAATTCCTACCAACCAAACACAATGACCAATGTAATTCGGATTCCAATTCCATTGAATTCTATTGAATTCCTGCATACCAAACACCACTTAACAGTGTTTTAAAATAATCCAATAAACTTAAAAGTTAAAAAGAAAAAAAAAGGCAAAAGAATGACACCTAACACGTATGACACACACAAATAATACGGATGGCTGTTGAAGCTTCAATCATCAACGGGCTAATCGTGGTCATAACCTTTTGACTTAATACACCCAATAACGGCCTTACACGTCAAAGTGAATGTATCAATTTGAACGCTTGTGTAGTCTTTTGTATGGTACCACAACCTACATTTACATAAGATCAATGATTTTTTCCAATACTTAGAATATTATGTTTTATACTTTAACTAGTTTACTTTAACTTTTTAAAAGTCACTTTTATAAAAAACCAGTTAACTTAATACAATTCCAAAATAGTAGGTCATCAGTCATCACCACCTATTATAAACCTTATCATCGTCACATCATCGCAGTTGTCATGCCATCTTTGGCCATCGTCACCACTAGTCCAAAAGCCAAAAACAGATAATAATTGACGTTTGTAGCCATTTTGATATATTTCTTTTCTAATATGGTAGGTTTTAATCTAATAATTCTTTTATCAAACTCGTCTAAATTGATAGTTTCTAAAACAACATGATTTGACATGAACGCATTTTGTTTTGTTACCTGAACTGTTTGGTTTACCATGCTTATATGATATCATGTGGTGAAGGGAAAAAAATCATTATCAATGTCTGATGCCAATTAACTTGTTTCCACATACATCTTCACTGTTCTTTGTATTTTGTTGAATCTTCAGCGTATTGCTAAAATTGCAATGACTATAGACACATAACCATCATAGAAGTAATACTCGCCCCAATCTAACAATCTTTGTCAACAAACACCGATGTTGTCTGCCAAGTGCCAATTCTGGTTACCACAAGTCGTTGCTGTTTCCATAATCCTCCGATAACTTACGTTACATATTAAGCGGTCGTGCATTTGCATTACTAAAATATACACTCGTGTATTTTCTTTATATATCAAAGCAGGAGTATAAACCACTCTTGAGATAGAGAAACCCATCTCATGTTGGTTTTAGATCTTATAGAACATAATAATTATGATGTTGTGTGAACATCGCTAAATATTTTAACGATTCTAAACATAAATGACTAAAAAATTTGTACGGGATAGCAGAAAGTTAACAAAAGCTCGTGAATAACTCTTTATAATCTTCCTACTCTGATAAAATAGTATATTGGTAGGACATGTGGCAACACCACATTAATTCTCACCAAAATTTTTCCGTTTCTCTCTCATATTTAATAACTAGGTTAGTATCCCGTGTATTACACGGGTTAAAGAAATAAATACTAAATAAAAAAGTTAATTAATTATAAAAAATATTTTGACACAGGATATAATTGAAATTACTTATAAGTTAAAACTATAAGTAATTAAATACTTTTTTTTTGTATTTTAAAAAAAGCAAGCATTTTGTTCAAAAACAAACCATTTTAAAAAAGTGTCATTTTTTAAAAAAATATTATAACTCTAAAATTTAATTATTTTTATAAAAAAATTATTATTTAGAAACACTGATTTTAAAATATTTCATTATTTTTTTAAAATTTTGATATTTTAGAAAATTTTCTTATCTTAACAAAGTTGTTTATTTAGAAATACATTTATAAAAAGACCTATTTTTTAATTTATTAATTAAAAACTATATATAATTTAAAAAGAATTAAATAATATCATTTGTAATTAATGTAATATTTAATAGGAGAGAGAGACGGAAAAATTAAAATTAGGAGCTCTAGAATTTTGCCATGTGTCCACCTAAAATATTCTTTTATTATAATAAATAGATTTATTAATTGAAAACTATATATAATTTAAAAAGAATTAAATAATATCATTTATAATTAATGTAATATTTAATAGAAGAGAGAGGCGGAAAAATTAAAATTAGGAGCTCTAGAATTTTGCCATGTGTCCACCTAAAACATTCTTTTATTATAATAGATAGATTTATTAATTAAAAACTATATATAATTTAAAAAGAATTAAATAATATCATTTGTAATTAATATAATATTTAATAGGAGAGAGAGACAGAAAAACTAAAATTAGGAGCTCTAGAATTTTGCCATGTGTCCACCTAAAATATTCTTTTATTATAATAGATAGATTATAATAGATAGATTACCTTAATTACTAATAATATTATTTAACTCTTATTTAGATTAAAGTGTATTTTAAAAAAAAATTAAGAAATATATCCTCTTATTAATTTTTTTATAAAAAAATATTTTTTTAAATAAGAAAAAATTCTAAAAACATCAACTTTTTAAAAATACAAAATATTTTAAAATTGATGTTTTTTATAAAGAATTTTTTTATAAGCCAAAAATAATTAAAAACAAAAGTTATAATAATTTTTTTTTAAAAATGGTTTATAATTAATACAGTTTGTTTTGAAACGTGTTTAATTTTTTTGGCTAAAAAATGCTAAAAATAAAATTTTAAAAAATTAATATCATTATCTTATTACTTATATAGTTTTTACTCATATGTAATTTTAATCATAATTTATTTTAAAATATCGTTTTATACATAATAAAATTTAATTATATTTAATATTTTATATTCAACCCGTGTAATACATGAGTTTACTAATGCTAGTTATAATTAAAATAAAATCACAATATTGTCATTATTGAGCTTATTTGTTCAATTAACAAACATAATTTCTAAACAGAAACGACTAGAAAAACTTGTAGGGGATACCTAATGACACATAGTCACATACACTTCTTAAATAGCCAATAAAATTTCTAAAATTAGGGAACCATCTCAGATTAGTTATTTAAGATGGGCCAAAAACCTTTTGAGTGGGCCAAAATGGATAGGCCATTATACTATTAATTAAAGATGGGCCAAATTATTTTCAAAATTAAAATGATTGGGGCGTAAGTATCGGGTTAATGAGGCTTGGACCCCTTCAAGTAGAGCCTAGAGGTATAGGTGCACATCCAACCCGGTTTTCTGATCCGACATGACGACCCGGCCCGAACCAGAACCGGGTTCAACCCGGTAGCTCCCTAACACGGTTCTAACCCGATTCAACCTGTGGGGTTCAAACCTGTTTGTCCCCTCCACACCCCAACTCGTGTTTTTCCCAACCCAACCCGGTTTAAACCTGGTATAAACCTGATTTTTTTTCTATTTTGCCCTATTGAAATTGGTTTGGACCCGACCCGAAACCCGATCAAACCCAGTTTGGAATTTTTTTTACCCAAACCCGAATTATGTTAAACCCGACCTGGTTTCAAGTTTCAACCCCGTTTGTGCCCCTATACCTAGAGGTGCACACTTGAACCGGTTCTCTAACCCAATCCGATGACCTAAACTAGAGGTGGACGCAAAAAACCAGTTTGACTTTCGAAACCGGTTCAAAACTCGAACCGGTATTACCCAAAAATCAGTTTGGCTCAAAATCAGTTCTTACCCAGTCCAAATCGCTGCGTTCTACATTGCTTCCTCTCTCCGCTCATTAACCAGTTTCCAAACCGGTTTTTGTTCTAGCCGTTACCAATGGTAAATTTACATTCGAACCCGCTTTTGACAGTTGTTGTTATTGTTTCTTTTTTATTTTAGTTTTTTTTTACCATTTTAACCTCCTAAGTTTGTATGAATCTGTAGTGTGTTTTTTGATTGAATCACAATTTATAACGCTATCTACTCTCTCAAATCTAAAAAACAAAAATACTATCGTTACGTTTGAAAAAAAATTCTCAAATGAAATTTCAGTTATATTGTTAGTTTAACTTTACACCTTTTATAAAAAAAATTTATATATATATATATATATATATATATATATATATATATATATATATATATATATATATATATATATATATATATATATATATATATATATATATATAAAGAAACGGTGTGGACCCAAACCGGTTGGGAACCTACCTAAACTGGTTGGTATAAGGTTCGGATTTTCTTCTCAAAACTGGTTTAAAACCCAAACCGATTTGATACCAAACCGGTTTTGACTCATGGTGACCAATCCTATCTTGTTAAGAAGAGTACTCACAAGATGATTGTTATTGAGGTTTTTTTTGTTAATTGTGTGTCTTTACATCAAGACCTACTCCTATTTATACTACATTATGGATATACAATAAGGAAACAACCAGGCTGTCAATGGCTGGCTAATGGATGCTAATTGTAATATCTTAAATGGGAAATGATGTGATTTGAGCTCCAATCTTGTTGATCCCACAATTCCTTCAATCAAATATTTTCTTTCTTTTAACATACCCCCTCAAGTTGAAGGGTGGGATTTTCAAAGTTCAACTTGACCAAACACTTATGTAGGGTTGCCTCATTCGTAGCTTTAGTTAACATGTCAGCCAACTGGTCTTCAGATCGAACAAATGGTAGGGAGATGATATTTGCCTCTAATTTCTCTTTGATAAAATGTCTGTCCACTTCTATGTGTTTCGTACGATCATGTTGCACCGGATTTTCGGATATTTGTATGGCTGCTGTATTATCACTTATAATCTTGCTAGTTTCTTGTGGTGGGAAACCCATCTCAGTTAGGAGCCCTCGTATCCATAATATCTCAGTTATCCCCCTTGCTATTCCTCGGAACTCAGCCTCGGCGCTTGACAGGGCCACAACCTTTTGCTTTTTGCTTCTCCAGGTGACGAGGTTTCCTCCCACTAGGGCGAAGTAACCTGACGTTGATCTTCGGTTGCCTTTATCTCCTGCCCAGTCTGCATCAGTGTATAGTTGGGTTTCTATATGCCCGTTGGGTTTGAATAATACTCCATGGCTAGCAGTACCTTTGAGATATCTCATAATTCTTATGACAGCATCCATATGGGCACGTTGAGGTTGGTGCATGAACCGACTTACCACTCCAACCGCATATGCTATATCAGGACGCGTATGTGAAAGGTATATCAGTTTCCCAACATCCTTTGGTATCTTTCTTTGTCGGTGAGCTCTGCGTTTTCCTCCATATAGAGTTTTTGATTCACGATCATAGGTGTTTCTGCAGGTTTGCATTCTAGCATACCAATTTATGTTAGGAGGTCGAGTATATACTTCTTTTGGTATATAAAGATCCCTTGTTTTGATCTCAAGACTTCTATCCCAAGAAAGTATTTAAGACTCCCTAGGTCTTTCATTTCGAAATCTTTGGATAGATTCTTCTTAAGATTACTTATTTCTTCTTCGTCGTGTCCGGTAATATGATCATGTCATCAACGTAGATGATTAGGCAAGTGATCTGATTGTTCCTTTGTTTGAGAAAAAAGATATGGTCTGAGTTACTTTGTTTGAACCCATATCTTCTCATGGCTAATGTGAACTTCCCGAACCATGCTCTAGGTGACTGTTTTAGCCCATAGAGAGATTTCTCCAATCAACACACTTCTCTTTCGCTAAAGTTCTCCGTAAATCCAGGTGGGGCTTCCATGTATACTTCTTCTTTCAGTTCTCCGTGTAAGAAAGCATTTTTTACATCGAATTGATGAAGGGGACACCCTTTGTTTGCCGCTATGGAAAAGAGCACTCTTATTGTGTTCATTTTTGCGACTGGTGAGAATGTTTCTGAGTATTTGATCCCATAGGTTTGTGTGTATCCCTTGGCTACTAACCGTGCCTTATATCTTTCAATCGTGCCGTCGCCCTTGTATTTGATTGTGAATAGCCAGCGACATCCAACTGTTTTCTTCCCGGGTGGTAAGATGTATTTTCTCCACGTGTTGTTTTTCATCGATGCTTTCATTTCTTTTTCCATTGCGTTTTTCTAGTGTTTTGACTGCAGGGCTTGCTCTGTTGTTGTAGGGATCTCTTCGGAATATAAGGATGCGACAAATGCCCGGGCTTCCTTTGACATATTCCCGTTGACTATGTTGGCCATGGGGTATCTTCCCCGGCTTCTTTCTCTGGAGTGTATCTTCTTGGTGGAATTCCTCGGGTCTTCCTTAGTGGGAGAACATATGTAGTTGGCATATCTTCCTGTGTGGGATGATCTTCTTGCTCTTGCTCTCCTTGTTCGGTTGGCGTGGGAGAATTCTCCTGCTCCTGTTCCTGTTCACTTTGTTCGGCTACTGCTGGTGGAGTTTCTTGTCCCTATAAATTTTCGTCTTGTTCTCCTGTTTCAAACATATAATAGTAGGGCTCTGGTGAGTATAACTTACATCGGGTACCAGGTTGGGGGCATTTTCTTGGGGGGCACTGATGCTTGGGTCTTCTGTTTATGCATATGGTGGATCATTGTGAACCTTGTCTCTTGAGTGTGGCACATATTCTAACCAATTTAGAGTTTCTAGTTTTTCGTTTTGAACCGTATGCTCAGATGCATAGTAATACTCAGTTTCAAGAAAATCACAGTTTATTGTGGAGAATATTTTTTTTTGTTTTTGGATTGTAACACCTGTATCCCTTTTGGTTTACCCCATATCCCACAAAAACACACTTTTCAGCACAAGGATCAAGTTTTGTTCTATGTGTTTTTGGTATGTGGACAAAAACAGTGCATCCAAAGATTCGTGGTTCAAGTGTAAGGTTAGAGGGAGGTTTTTTAAATTCAGAAAGGACCTATAAGGGGGTCTTAGATTTCAAGATTCGAGTTGGAAGCCGATTGATGAGATACGTGGCCGTGGCAAGAGCTTCAGGCCAGAATACCTTGGGGACTTGAGATTCTATTAAGAGTGCCCGGGTTATCTCTAACAGGATACGGTTTCCGCGACACCATTTTGTTCCGGGGTATGAGGGCAAGTGGTCTGATGGATTATGCCTTTGGTTTGGAAGAAAAGTTTCATATTGTTGTTAACAAATTCTCCTCCATTGTCAGACCGAAAGATTTGAATGTTTTTTTGAAATTGGGTTTGGATCATGGTGTAAAATATGGTGAATTTTTCAAAAACATCGTTTTTGTTTTTTAATAGATATACCCAGGTCATTTGTGTACAGTCATCCACGAATATTACATAAAACCAAAAGTTTTGCCCCCCAAGGTCGGAGATGGACCCCATACATCCGAGTGAATTAATGAAAATGGTGAGTCAGCCCTTGTATTGTTTGGTTTAAATGTTTTCCTGTGGCTCTTAGCTAACACACATGTTTCACAATGTGACTTACAACTTAATGAAAATAAATTTGGAAATAAAACATGTAAATAACCAGTAGATGGATGTCCTAATCTTCTATGCCATAGCCAAGCTTCACGTTCTTTTGTTCCATGTGAGAGTAGCACATTTCCGCTTTGAGTCACCTCATCTACGTAATATAGTCCTTTTCGTTCAGTGCCACGCCCAATTATCGCCCTCGTCCTGATATCCTGTAAGATACAGAAAGTGGGTTGCATGAGGACCGAACAATTTAATTCCTTTGTTACATGACTTATTGATAAAAGTTTATGTGACAGAGAGGGAACATATAAACAATTTGAAAGTTTAAGAGTTGGGGAAATTTCTATAGTTCCCCCGGTTTTAACACTCATTGTCTCTCCATTTGTTGTTTGTATACACGATTTAGTAACTTTGGTATTGTGCTAAAATCAGATAATTCGTAGGTCATGGTGTCGGTGGCCCCACAATCAGAGATCCAAGATGGCTCTTTTAGTTTATAATTTTGGGCCACATTTGCAACACCATTAACTACAAGATGGTTACTATGAGTTTGGGCTATATTTGCAATATTATTAACTACGGGGTGTTGTTTGCAATTATTATAACTATTAATAATAAAAGGGGTGAAGCTGTCAATATTGTGAAGAAGGAGAAAAGGGGGTTTCGAGAGTCTTCTCTCAACCCCGGTACCTGCGGCCGAGAATAGGCCCTGGTCGTGCGCCACCGCTGCCCCTCCGACTCCGTTCACGCCCCCTCGGTTGTTGTCGCCGGTGTTAGCAGCCTCAGGGTACCCACCGTGGCGGCGACGACCTTGCCTCTTTCTCGGTCGGAAGTTTTTGTGCCCTTTTTGTGGCCATCTGACCACCATTCGGGGTATCCAACGAGCCTGAAGCACTGTTCTTTGTAGTGCTTTGTCATCCCGCAGTGAGTACATTTCAGATGAGATTTATCTTCTTTGTATTTTTTCACATCAGGTTTGCGATGTCCCTTTGATGCGAGCCCTAACCCTTCTGTCTCGGTGGCCATTAAACCCGACGCTATGCCATTCGTATCATTGAGAGCTGCTCCCAGAATGTTCTGGTGAGCGGCCTCTTTTCGGATGACGGCGTAGGCAGCCTCGGCCGATGGAAGGGGGTCTAACCGGAGGATTTCCCTTTTTATAGGGTCATACCTTCGGTCTAGGACCTTTAGAAATTGAAACAACTTTTGTTCTGATCGGATTCGTGTGTAAGTCTTGATGTCTTCCGGACACTTCATAGGGTTTGGGTCGATTCCGTCGATTTCTCCCCATATCCCCTGTAGAGTGATCCAGAAGTCTTCAAGAGATTTATCGTCTTGTTTGATGTCATTGGCTTTGACATGGAGGTTGAAGGTTTGTAGTTTGTCTCTACCGCTGCTGTAGGTGACCACCAGAGCATCCCACAATGATTTTGCTGTTGGGAACTCTGTTAGGTTGCTAGCAATTGTTGGTTCAATGTTTTGTATCAGCCACGAGAAGACGACTAAGTCGTCTTGTTCCCACTGTTCGAATGCTTCATCGTTTTGGTCGGGAGGACAAGAAGTTAAGTGCTTCAACAAGGCCTTAGATTTTCCGCCTATGGCAACCCGTATCATTCGGGTCCATAGGGCGTAATTCTGGCTATTGAGTTTGAGGTTTATGTGCAGGCTGTCAGAAAGTTTGGGGTTGTTGGGCTGGGAATTAATCCCGGTTTTGAGCAGTTGGGCTAGTTGGACAGAAAGATCGTTGCTTGAAAAGGTCTGGTCATTGCTCGAGTTGTCGTCTCCGGACATGGTGGCTCGAGTAATGAGGGCTTACTGGATTGGTAGATGATGAACATGTCAGTTTGAACTCTGCTCAGATACCATCTTGTTAAGAAGAGTACTCACAAGATGATTGTTATTGAGGTTTTTTTTTGTTAATTGTGTGTCTTTACATCAAGACACACTGCTATTTATACTATATTATGGATATACAATAAGAAAACAACCAGGCTGTCAATGGCTGGCTAATGGATGCTAATTGTAATATCTCAAATGGGAAATGATGTGATTTGAGCTCCAATCTTGCTGATCCCACAATTCCTTCAATCAAATATTTTCTTTCTTTTAACATCCTACACCTGGCAATATGGGCAGGTCGGGTCAGGCCGGGTATCGGGTCAAGACGGGTTTGGGTTAAAGTGTGTTCGGGTCAGAACGGGTTCTTGTAAGAAACGGGTCAGTATGGGTTCGGGTCAGGACATGTCAGATCAAAAAATTACAAAATTTTCAATTTGTCAACAAACACCACAAAAATATATAAACTACAAATTCAAATTATTTCAGACATTAATAAAACTCCCATATAAAGTAGTAAATTAAGAGTGTTTAACAGACATAAGATACATATCATTGAAGTTACTACCAAAAAGATGAAAATATAAACAAGTTAATAAAAATCAATATGAAACTCTACCGTAACGCTTCATCAGCGATTCAAATACCATCATTATAGCAATAATAAATAGAATTAAACCAATTGAAAACTCAACCAACATGTTGTTCAATTTATTCTTGATCATGTTCGAAAATATATCTTGAACTACATGGTACATGAACAAAATGATCCTACTTGAAAGTTGGTCAAATAACACGACCAAGATCAATGTTGTCATTTAACAAAATATCAGCCTGAAATCTTATCAATACTTCACGTGAGCAAACGGATACCAGTAGAAAGATACTATATTAAAATAAGAGAAGGCTGAAGTGAAATAGTTGTATAAAAAACAGAGTGACATTTCCAAATATAAAATTGGTACTTAACTTGAATTTTAAACCTTAACTTAATCAAAATTTAAAAGGGATGGTGTTCACTTTGTATTTTTTGTAACCATATATCTTAACAATTAATTTCAGTATCCTAGTGAGATCGCCCGAAAAAAGACAACTTTACAAAGAAAAAGCAGAAGCAATTAGCATAAGCGCTTATGCTAACTATAAATCAATGAAACCCTAACTATAAATCAAAAGAAAAACCTAATTTGGACAACCTTGCGAAGCTAATGCTGATGGTGATGGATGAATCAGAATGGAAATGGCTATGGCTGATGGTGATGTCGAATTGGCGATGGCCAATGGATCAATCAGAATGGAAACAACCAACACTGAACATCGAACAACGAATTAGAGTATGTGTTTGATTTTGTTCAGCTCATCCTGACGCTTCATACTTATTTGAGTACATCCTTACCCATTATAATATTTAATCTTATTTTGTTTAGCCCAATAAGATCCACTATCGAGTTATTTATAGTCCAACACAACCCAACAAATCTCAATATTGACCCATAACAACCCAAAACTTAAAACATGGGTCATTATTGCCAGGCCTAAGTCCAATCCGGTTTGGTTCCTAACCCAAATCGATTACTAAACAAAACCTGGTTTGTACACCTCTAGCCTAAACCCAAATAGAAGTGATTTCAATTGCACCTGATTCAAACTAGTCCCAATCCGATACAATTCGTCGGGTTGAGACGTATTCTCTTACTTCACATAAAAGACTAGTTCCTACCCAAATTGTTTTCAATCCGACTCGAAAAAACCTGATTTTAATTTGGTTCTGATTATTGGAGCAATTTAGCTCATTCGAAAATGGTGATATAATTGTTTTTTGCCCTTTTTACTCTTAGACTCGGTTTATTGAACCTTTCTGTTTTATGTGTTAGTATAAATTGATATCAGATATGTTGGTTGGTCAAAACACTCAGAAACATAAAAACACACCAAAAACACAAGAAATAAAAATATAAACAACTCTTATACAATAAAATAGCTCCCAAACCAATACTATAGCTTCAAAAAAGTGGTCAATCTCAGTCATTAGTAGGTGTTAGGGGGTGTTTGATATGGGCTGACTGGGCTGACCCGATCAGCGGGTCAGCCCGTTTGATTTGTAATCTGACCCGGCTGACCGAGAGGTTAGATTCTGACCCAGACTTTAAAAAAATACTTGCTGACCCATTGCAGCCATGGCTGACCGAGAGGTGCTCTGCCAACACCCCCGCTACCCCCCCCGCCGGCGACAACCCCACCGTCGCGACACCCTACCGCGCACACCCCCACCGTGCACACCCCCACCGCGCACAGCCCCACTGCGCACAGCCCCCCCGCGACATCGATGTCTTACGAGCTCCTACGAAAGTTCCCCGATAACTCCGCCTTCGATTTCGACTACACCCAGAGCGCGATTTGGTCGCCGTTGGTCCCTCACCCGTCACACCCATCGTCTCCGGTGATTGAGTTGCAGAGGAAGCTTTCGTTTGAAGAAGAAGATGATGAACATGGGAAAGAGGATGTTACAGATAAAGTGGTGAAAAAGTTTGATTCTTGTATGAACGTGATGTTGAAGGAGATTGATGAAGAAAAATGTGAGATTTGAAGAAGATGATGATAAGAAACCTGCAACTTGAGAAATGAGAGCCATTTATATAGAGGAAAAAGTCATTATTGTTAAATAAATAAAATAAAAATAAAATAATAATAATAATAATAATAATAATAATAATAATAATAATAATAATATTATTATTATATTATTATTATTTATTATTATTATTATTATTATTATTATTATTATTATTATGTGTATATGTTGTCAAGTATATGTTGATCTATATATTTTTATTGATTACACAACAGTAGTTAAATTCAAACTCGTCAGAACAACAGACATTATGGTTAAATTCAAATTCATTCAGCAGACTCAGTCAGATACATAATCAAACAGCCAACTTTCAGTAAGATCTGACCCAGTCAGAACTTCTTACTGGGTCAGCTTCTTACTCAGTCAGATCTTACTCAGTCAGCATAATCAAACAGCCCCTTAGTACATCCTCAAGTGATGCTTCCATTCGAGATGATTTTAGCAACAATGAGAATGCAGAAATTTGTTCAAAGTTCCTCTTATGTGAAATGTCAAACGATCCAAAAAATGCTCGATACAAAAAATTGTGGTATGTTGTTAAAGCCGAATTAAAACTCGAATTTAAAAAGTTATTCATCTAAGGGGCTGTTTGATAATATCTGAATGATTAAGTGTTGAACCAATAAAAAGGTCTGAACCATTAAGTGCTGAATCATTAAGAGGTATGAACCATTAAGAGCTAGTATATCGTTTAACTATTCAAAGACAAATGTCTGACCAATTCAGATAAGATGTCTTAATCATTCCGCATTAGACCTCTTACCATTCAGCATTAGTATAATGCTTAACCATTCAGAGGCAAATGTCTTAACAATTCAGACATTTGCTCGCGAAACAAACAGTCTGAATCATTAAATGCTGAACCATTCAGACATCTGAACCATTAAAAGGTTGATTAAGTGGCTGTCAAATAGCCCCTAAATGTTGCAATGCGATGAAAGACAATACAACTCCTAGTCAAGGAAAATGATGAAGCATTTGGAATTTCAATATAAATACGATTTGACATCGAATAGCCAAGTTAGGTGTTGTTTGTTTTTTCTGCAGGAAAATGTCTGCAGTCTGCGGACCACATCTGCAGGAGAAGAGGTGGACCAAATATCTGCAGTTTGCAAAAAGAATACCGTTTTAATGTCTGAAAAAATAATTTGTAATAAAAATATCTCAATCAGTTATCACTAATCCATGATCCATTAGAATAATTTTATGAAAAAATAATTTGTAGCCAAAAAGCCCCCACAGATTTACGGTTCAATTCGACCCCTCAAATCAATCCACCATTTTCATAAATGGGAAACAAACCCAATGAAATCAAAGCTGAAATCCCCAATTCTTCATCTTCATCAGACAACATCTTCATATCCCCTTTCGGTAGTAACCCCAAGACTCCAATGATCCCACCTCTATTTCAATCTTCTCAGATTCCAACCCATTTTGAAGCAAACTCACCGATGAATCTCACAAACTCCAACAAGTTCTTTGATTAGAATTCGATAGCCCACAAAATAAAGACACCCACATCCCGGATTCGTCCAATAAGCTGTTGAGCAAGAGGAAAAGAAATGGCAAAATTACCCTACAGTAACGATAAAGATGGTTCGGCTATCAAATTAGACGTCAAGAAATCGAAATTGGAAAGGAGGCGGCGACGCAGGGGGAACGAGAGGCGCAGGGGGCGGACACGACCGGCGCAGGAGGCGGCGGCGCAGGGACGGCGGCGCTGGGACGGCTGGCCGGTCAACTTCAGGCGGTGGTGGGGAGTTGGTGGTGAGAGGTTTGGGAGTTGAGATGAAGGATGGAAGATAGAATGCAGGGTTTAGGGGTGTAAAGTCAAGAAGATGTTAGAAGAGGTGAGAAGTGAGTGTTACAAGTCTTATTCACACATACGTCAGAAAGACGTTTTTTTTAGTGAAATGTCTTGTAGAAAACAAACAATCTGCAGAGCACAAAAGTCTGTACATGGTCTGCGCCGTGCAGGCAAAAAAGCTCAGAAAATGATTCTCACAAAAAACAAACACCCCCTTAATAATTCAAAAAGATTTGACTTTCAAATTGTTTGGATATGTACATACAAGAAGAAACGAATTTCAAAGTTTAGATTATGTAATAATAACTTTCAAAGTTAGAAAACAAAAATTTTTAAATATAGTTGGATAATGGCTCAAACAACACAACTACGGTTGAAAACGTAATTAAAATATAAACCGATTTGCAACTTTTGCATAGGAGATAAGTTGCAGATATTATGAATTTGGTTATGCAAAACGGACTTGATGTTGAAACCGTTGAGGATTTTAAAAGTGCTTTTATAAACGTGTTATGTGACGTTTCTAAACTAAGTAGAAAAAGATATATGCAATATAAAAAGTTACATAGGGATACGAATTTCATTGTTAACATCCGAATTAGAACATACATACTAGGAAATCTGACTTTTGAAATGTTTGCAAGCGTTACAACAAAAAGAAACTTTGCAATTTTTTTCTAATCATCATGCATCACTTGCTCGGGCTATAACATTTCAGGATGAGAATTGGGGAAGATGTTCAAGATTAACCAAGTTGCTTGAGTTATTTAAAACCGCAACTACAAAATTGTGGAGGTTTATTATCGCATGAGTTGCTTAATACTTGGAGTTATCTTTAATGGTTAACAAATTATATGAGTTTCAAAATAATACCAACATATTTAAGGAAACGCTACGGAAATGGTAGCACCTATGAATGCAAAATTTTGAAAAGTTATTTTGTGGATGACCTCCCTTTTAATACTTGTTTTTTTAAACATGTACTTAACTATTATTAGGGTTGAAATTCAATTGATGAAATAACTTCTGATTTAAGTTTGTACAAGGATTATAGTATCTATAAAGATTATGAAAATTTTCAAGTTATATAAACATTTATTTTATTGAAGTCTTTAAAAGATGTTTGATCAAACAAACAAACAAACAAACAAACAAACCCAGTATATCCCACTCAAGAGTAGGGTCTGGGGAGGGTAGGTGGTGGCAAGTCTTTCCTCTATCCCGATAGGTAGAGAGACCGCTTCCAAAGAGACCCCCGGCTCGATAACAAAAGCAATAAAGCTAGGAAATCAACATATAATCAAACATATGATATAAGCTATATGATATATGATACCGTACCCATCATACAGTAAACATTAAGATATCACCAAAAAGAAATATAAAATGAACAAGCCTGCATCAGGAAAGCAACAAATTTTCCCTAAAAAGGTCGCAGTGTACTACATACACATGAGGCCCCGTAAGAAGTAATGAAAGTCCCTTCGTAGCTACAGAAACCACTAAAAGTCCTTAATTTTAATTCTACGTCTCCACTCGCTCCTATCCTCGATCATGTGCTCAGAGAGGTGCAAGTGTGCCATATCTCGCCTAATTATCTCTTCCCAAGTCAGCCTAGGTCTTCCTCTACTCTTCCTACCCTCTATGACGATGTTCTCCACTGCTCTGACCGGTGCTGCCATTGGTCTCCTCTTGACATGTCCATACCACTAAAAGTCCTTAATTTTGATCGTTATTTGTCAAATATGGTTCTGCGTAAAATATATGCGAGTTAGTGACTTCAGGATCAAGTGGTAGCTCGAGTCGGAACCTATTACTTAATTTACATAATACCTTAAGTAGCAAGTTTGGGAGGTAAAACAAAACAGATTTTTTTTATTAAATATGATTTTCTAGGAATTTAAAAAGTTTGATCTCTTGGCATTGTGGAAAGAAAAAAAACCTAGTTTTTCATGCTAGCCATTATGACTTGTGGCTTACTAATAGTCCAAGTTTTCACAGTAACTTCAGCATCTTGTTTTTTTAGTGACAAGTATAACGGATACGAAGAACAAAATTCACTTCAGCAACAATAGAGATATGTATTTGTTTAAAATATCACTTGAATATGGTAGAACGTATACAACATGTTTCAACTCTCGAAAGTAAAACATAAGTTGCAGAAGAAATACACGCGAAATAGGTGCACAAATCGGTTCCAAATCCTAAACTTGTTCGAGTTGTAACCGGTTCGGTTTGGTCAACGAAAAGTCAAAACCGGTTTGAGTTTCGAATCGGTTCAGGTTGAAACCGGTTTCTAGCATGGTTATTTTATCGGATTTGAGTAGTTTTGATCAATTTTTGGCCTGTCAGTTTCAATGTAGAGTATTATAAATCAGAGTTTCACACTCTAACCTACGATTTCTGTAGGTTACAAACTAGCTTCAAATAGCACGGATTCCAAACAGGTTTTCAGATCTCAACAACGGAACAAATTGGGCGAAATCTTTTTCTTTCTCTGTCTCTCTAAGCCCAATAACGATATATAATACTAATGAACGATCCATTACTATCTAAATCACGGGCTACAGTCCATAAGGCCATAATTAAAAACCCAAATATTGATGGGTTTTTATCATTATTTTTTTTCAGCAAAACACAAGTCTCCTATACCTAAAACCCTAAAATAAAACAAAAACAGGAATAGACAAAATAAACCATGTACTTCACGTCAGACCTCCACCGGACCACCACCGTGGCACCACCGCTCTGCCACCATCAGAACCCATTGCCGACGTTTTCCTTTATTAGCACATTTTTTTTTCTTTTTCTTGTTTTATTTATAAATTTTGTTTTTTTTTCAAAATTGTTTCCAATATTTAAATATGATCAGTTTAATATTCTTTAGTGACTGAAGTTCTGAAATTTAGCCATTGATATCATCTTTTAGTATGTTGCTATATGGAAATTTTCTTTTATATTCTTTTGCCATATTTTGTTAGTTTCAAACAATTTTTTTTTTGTTATTTTAAATTATACGTTATCATGTTTGGTAAAAAGTTGACTACTAATGAAATAGAGTATATCAAATATCCTTCACCAATCGATTCTACGACTAACATAAGTGTAAAAGATCTCCTCTATAGGTATTTTGTTATTGAACTAAAATAATACTTATTTGAAGTATATATTAATGTTAGACGAGAATGGTAAAAACAATTTAAATAACTAGAACATGAGAAATTAAGAATAACAATACAATTATTGGAGAATTCAAAAAAAATATATATATATATAAAAGAGACCCACATTGAGTCTACTCAATCACATGTGAAAAGATATTAAATGCATTTAATCACAATTCACGTAATATTAAAATTAGTTTATTATGTTCTCAAAATTTTTTAAGCCTTTCACATAAATCTTTTAAAGAAAGCTTGTATATCTTAGCTAACAAGACTCAAAGAACTCATGTCAAACACATAAAAAGACTCGAACTCGACTATAAATTTAAAGATTTCTTTATACTCGAATTCTATAAACACTTAATCTAAACAAACTCAGGTAACTAGATTTGAATTACCCGATAAAAACTGATTTATTTTGAAACTACTAATTTGTAACGCTATTTTATATGATTTAAAGCACCAAGATCTCGATTATATTGATCGTGGATGCACCACATGGTGTAATACGATTGATGTTTTGTTGACAACCTATCAATTCGATGGCCCATGTTTGGTATTCTTCTTCGTTGTCATTCTTTATGGTTCATATAATATCTTCTACCTAAATCATTAATTGCCACACTCTCTTTCTCTTAATTATGTCCAGATTAATGTCACATCTTAATATCTTTACTATGATATGTTTAATCATATTAAATGGTAAAAGATATGTATATTTATTATTGTAACGGCGATTGTTATTAGCAGGAAAATAATCACCAATCTAAAGTGTAAGCTTCAGGATTTTAAACTACTTGGTTGGAAAGTTTAAGATGCGTTTTGTATAACTTTATTCTTGGTCATTCAATGACTTATTTTGTCAATACAAGTTATAAGGTGGTCAAACTAATTAATTTTAGAGAAAATTGTATAAATAGTCTCCGTGGTTTGACAAGATTGCAAGTTTGGTTCTTGAACTTTTAAAACTATAAACTTAGTCTTAACTTTTGTGTAGTCATTGTAAGTTTGATACTCAAATTTTAAACATTGCAAAGTTTGTTCAAACTTTTATGGGTGCGTTATACTTTAGGTCATTAAAGTTAAATTTAAAAGTTAGTTCAAACTTTATATAATGCATAAAAATTATATGAATTTGGTACCAGGGACAAAAAGTGCAATGAGTACATAAAAGTTTTGATTAATTTTATAATTTGTTAAAGTTTGGGGGACTAAACATGTAATCTGATTAAACCACATGGACCAGTTATAAAATTAACTGGTCCATTAGGACAAAACTCCTCAATCACCAACTTCTTCATCTCACTCCACCTCATCCTACCAATCGCCCTGCTACCCTCGGCCTGGACAATGTTGTCCCACCAGCATAAAGCCGAGTCCATAAACGAATGAGTAGCAAACTTTACCTTCTGGTCCTCCCGGCACTCGCTGATTTCCAGAACAGCCTCCATCACCCTCACCTATCGGTGAGGCAGCAGCGCCATTACCATCAAAGGTAGGGGGCTTGAATATCTGAAATGCCCCATAGTTATAGCCTCGTGCTAGCTCCGGCACAAGCTCCTCTTCCTCCTCTTCTCATCAGTAGGGATAACCGTCTCGGTCTCGGGTTGTTCTCCCCCTCCCAAGGACCTGTTCCTATCCCTCATCTCTCCTTCTCTAACAGCCTTAATCACTTCGGTTATTACAGACGACAAGATCGTCTGCATGACCTGATGAACCTCCTCCACCACGGCCTCTTCACCGAGGCTGTCAAGTTAGCACTCTTATCACCACCCTCCGGATGAGGGGTCTCAGGCTCCTCATGGGTCACCTTCTCAACCCTGGGCCTTCCTCTTGTGGCCCGTGGTTCAGCACCACGTCCACCACGTACTCCGCCTCGTGAAGCCTTAGAAGATCTACCTCCAGCCATTCCTAATCACTATATGATTCAAACACCAACACGTTCATTCAAGGTAATAGCTCAGTTTATGTCAAGTATAGTAAGTCCCTAATTACAATGGCCAGTTGTGATTAGCCACTTACTTTACTCTTCATACCCCAAGCATTTCCTATCCTGACTACATCAGTATCTAAATCTACTAAGGGCAAACAGATCAAATAACATGCGCACATAATACCGGTTAACATTAAAGAAAAGTACCTGATGGCACGTAGCTACTCGGACTGACATCCCTTCCTTTTGTCCCATTCTCAGTTTAAGTTCAGGTTTCTTTTGAAAATATTTACCCATTTCACTTAAACTTTGGCTCTGATACCAACTTTTAAGACCTCGTTCCCGGGCACCTCACAGTTGGTCATTCATCGCACGTAAAACATACAATTATTTAAAACATCATAGAGGAAATTAATTAAAACCATTTCGTATATTTTAATGACAACTTTTGCAACGTAATACAATACTGTTAACTATTACAAAATATTATAAATTGCATTACATCACAAAAATGTCATTGTTATATGAATGGATGCCATCCCAAAAATGCCAAGTAGCTGCCCCGTGCCATCCTCAGCAACTTTTACCTGCCAACTGAAAATACATAAAAGTCAGCTGTGACACCCTACATATATCCCACATCGGTCATGGACAGGATAGATTCATGGTTCATAAGGAATGTCTGGTCTCTAATATCATCAACGCGTTTAGGGCGTATTGGCTGTGGATGAGAGGAGAACTCCACAGTTAAGCGTGCTCAGGTGGTAGCAATCCAGGGATGGGTGACCTCCCTGGGAAGTTTTCACCTGGGCAACCAAAAGCAAATCCGTGAGCTTCTCATGGGAAAGCGGACAATATTAGTGGTATGAGGGGCCGGGTGTTACAGAATGGTATCAGAGCCACTCCTGTGCCATTCGGGATGTGGGACAAACCTCACTAAGGATGGTGACTTCTCGGGCTCATCAAGGACGATGAGTCCAAAGGGGGGGGGGGGTGATGGTGACACCCTACATATATCCCACATCGGTTGTGGACAGGAGAGATTCCTGGTTCATAAGGAATGTCTGGTCTCTAATATCATCAACGCGTTTTGGGCGTATTGGCTGTGGATGAGAGGAGAACTCCACAGTTAAGCGTGCTCAGGTGGTAGCAATCCAGGGATGGGTGACCTCCCTGGGAAGTTTTCATCTGGGCAACCAAAAGCAAATCCGTGAGCTTCTCATGGGCAAAGCGGACAATATTGGTAGTATGAGGGGCCGGGTGTTACATCAACGTTGCTGAGTGAGTTCTAGTTTTATAAATAAAATACTTTACTTTCGTTAAAACCTGTCATTACTTTCATACACGATCATGCATCATACGTACAGATAGAGAATATTAATATTAACTTTCATTATCGTTCATTTTTCACCATCATATTCATAGCATGTTTTCATTTCATGCTTTTCATTAACATTCTCTTACTTTCGTTCTCATTCTTTCGTAATGTACTTATTAACATTCTTTTGCTTTCGTACTTGTTTAATTTCTTTCTTTCTTTCGTACGTTACGTCATTATTTTACATTCATAAACAATACCCCGAACATTGTGCACGAAGCTGATGCTGGACATGTGTTAATTAAACCACGAACATTGTACACGAAGCTGATCCAGTCACCTAGGGCAAGTCATCTCTCCCATTAATTCAACCAATTGGTATACCCCGAACATTATGCACGAAGCTGATGCTGGACCTGTGGTAATTAAACCATGAACATTGTACACGAAGCTGATCCAGTCAGCTAGGGCACCAAAGGGCCTTGTCAATCTTAATGATTGACCCTGTGTGCATCCTTTGGAGTAGCTAACCCGCATCACAGTTGGGCTAATAACGTGGTCGTGCACCTCCTTTCATTTGCTTGCAAGCCATTCTTTCGGTCATTACGTTTTACCTTTCATCATTGTTATCTTTCATTTCATTACGTTATTCTTTACGTTCTTTCATTCGTTTGTCATACTACGTAAAGTAATAGCATATATATAACGTATTTTAAAATATAATATAAATACGTTTAATCATCATTAAAAGATAACACATTATTCATACCATACATCATTTATAAGTTTCATAACCCTAAAATATCCCATAAACATGCTTAAAATGGGTAATCATTACTCATAAGTCAAATTTGATCAAACCCTAGACTTTCTGCTTTTTCCTGAAATTTCAGAAAATATTCTAAGTATCTAGGCGCATGGGCACTATTTGGGCGTTTCTGCCCTGTTTAGGCATTTTGCCACTTTGAAGACGTCTAGGCTTATACTTAGTCACTTTTCTCTTAGACGCATGGGCCTATTTAAGTGCATGGGCACTATTCAGGCGTTTGGGTTTGACTTAGACGCATGGACATCTAGGTGGTTGGGTACTGTTCAGACGTTCGGGGTTTCTGGGCGGTTGGGAACACTTAGTAAATTTAACCGTTGGACGCATGGTCCACTGTTTAGGTGGTGGGCATCTAATTTTCACTTAAACAACATAAATCAGTCCCAATTCGTCCTAAATCATGATCTAACTTAGTACTAACATTCTAAGCATCATAACATGTACATACACACATATATATCCCAAATTTACACCCATCCACATATACATTCACACACACACACACACACATACGGGTGAAAACCTATTTTTATAAAAACATGTTCACATGCATTTTCCAGCCCCAAAGTTCGTTAAAACATGTTAAAAAGGGGGTTCTAGAACTCACCTTAGCAGCCTCTTGGGTTTAACTTCCTTCAAAACCCGTTTGCTATAAAATTCAACACCTAAAACCCACTAAAAACACACACAACCGAACACACAACACATATAAGTACGCAACCTAGGCTAAGCCGGTTAAGAACATCACAAAACCATAAATTCTTACCTTGAATTCAATTTCTTCTTCTTGTTCTTCAAAAACCCAAGAGTTTTAAGCATTCTCTTTCTCTCTCTAAAAATCATATTGTTTGATGTGAATAAGCAATATGGGCGGTCATGTTGCTTTATTCACCAACTTTTAAACTTTTATCCTTTTGGACACTTTTAACCTTCAACTTGGGTTTTATAGTTTTTCTTTCTTTTCCTTTACTTTTATTCCTTCTTCATAACTTTAAACATAACTGGGTGTTACAAACACCCACTCTACAAACTACTTGAACCCTCATTCAAAATTATAATATGTAGTTTTCTACAAGCTTTACTTAAGGGTTTCAATGTCAATGGTTTAGGCTAGATAGGAGGCTCAACAGGAGGTTCCAATTTTAAAATTTTAACTTATTAAAAAGACTTGTGAAAGACATTCAACCTTGATACCTACAGCTCTATATACGCCTTAACGATCTTAAACCGCTCAAGGTATTACAACATAGAAATGACATCCTGATAAGTTCCTTGTGCTTTAACACCGAAATCTATGTTCAAATCAAGAACTTTATAATGATAAAAAATTATTTGATCCTTAGGATTGTGACACTCGACATTTTCAGGTCATTTTTTGACAAACAAAAATATTATTTCCGATCATTCATGCATGCATTTGAGATTATGTAACTAGATGTGTAATTTAATGCACAAATATTCATGTACCTTTCGTGTAATGGTAATAGCAGAATTCTCGAATCACGCATGAGTCTGTCCCGAACATTAGTGATTTATCAAACTAGCTTTCAAAAGTTATAATTAGTGTGAATTTATATATTATGTGTTTAAGTGACTAAATGTTTAGCTTAGTTATGAATATAGGAATTTTTTAACATTTACTTGTTTTAGCGCAGTTTCAGCTTTTAAAACCTAACTATTATGAAAATGGTTTAAAATTTATGAAATAATATCATGACATGTTAATCATATTTGTTTTATCATTATTTGATTATTTTGGGGTTTAGTTAATAAAAAAATTAATTTAAAAGCATTTAGCCAAATTTTACAAATTACAGGGGTGAATGTTGTAAAATTTAAAATATAATAAAAACCAACCCTAGCCCCCACATCAACTATTCATGGCAGCCCATCCCCCTCAACCCTTTCAAAAGCTCTCAAGGCCCACACACATACACACATGACACATCAATTAAGCCTCTTTCAAGCAATTGAAAATGATTTTGGATATTTCTTGCATTGTACATGTGTTTGTGATCATCCATTACTGATTACACACAACACGTAAGTTTTATGTTAAAAATCATTACCTTTTGTTCTTGAAAGTCTTGAAACCCTTGATGATCCAAACATAACCAAGATTCAAACTTTATTAAAAATAATCATTGATTTTATGTTAGTATGAATTGATGTAATAGTTGCATGGATATAATTTATATAAGTCATTTATTTGGATTCAAAACCCTAGTCTTTTTTTCTATGGTTTGTAGTTCTAGTATGATTTAAATGGAATTGAATGAATTTAAAGATTCTAGGTTACCAGTTGATGCTGAAGAATAAAATTTTAGGGTTTAAAGTTTTGAAATTGGTTTGTTTTTGCAAAACTAACCTAATAAGGAAACTTTTTGACTTGGTTGTTTTCTTGATGATGAAATTTACATGTTTAATGGGATTTGGTGGCTTACATGCCATGATTAGAACATAAGAAAAGACTAAGAATTGTTAAATTGTTAAAAAACAATACATGTGATGAAACTATACTAAATATAGAAACATACTATATATTGAAAATTTTCAGACATGTTATCGTGTGAAGTGAATTATATGTGAAAGTTGAATGCTTGTTTCATTACGTGATCTAGTTGGAAATAATAATTACACGTATATATGTGTAACTTTATTTCAACTAACTAGATATTATTCAACATGTTTTTATTAAATTGAGTCACCAATGGGTCGTCAGGTCAAACCAGTAAAATTTGATCAAACTAGTCAAATTTGGTCAAATTAGTCAACTTTGGTTAAACTAGTCAACTTTAGCCAATGTTTTGAAAACCGGACCGGACCGGCCGGTCCCACCGGTTCGACCGGGAACCGGACTCTAATCCGGTCCGGTTCGGTGCTTAAAACCGGTTTAACAGTGAACCGGTGGTCAGACCGGTCGAACCGGCGGTCGGACCGGTAACTGGACCGGTTGAACCAGTGGTCGGACCGGTAACCTTACCGGTTGAACCGGCTTTTTTATAAATTTTTATTTTTTTGTAATTTTTACATAAATACGATCCTGTTTTTATATACGGTCCAACCGGTTAAACCGGTCCGACCAGTGAACCGGTAAGGCGTCCGGTTCCCTATCCGGTCCGGTTTTAAAAACATTGCCTTAAAAACATAAAATCACCTAGCTCTCCTACCTCTCTCTACTAACCTTATCTCTCCACTAACCAGCAAAGTATATACTTCATCTTCTCTTTCTTTGTTCTTCAAATTTCTGCACTCTCGTGATGCAACTCAACATATACGTGTCAAGATGGAGTCTGGCCGAAAGGTCGTCGGAAGGTCGTTTTTGGCCAAAATCTCACCGGAAGAGCGCCTTTGACAGTGGAAGGCGCTTTTGGTGCGCCTCGCCTAGCCTGAGCGCCTAGGCAAACGCGTTTTGCACTTTTGACAACATAGGTTGTTATTGATATGTGATCCCAATAGATCAAGCAACAAGAAAATAATCCACTGCATGTTTAATCTAGGTGTTAACATGAAACACAAGGTTTCATATTTAGATTATTATCATTAAGTAACATCATAGTTTGTGAACCATAATATATTTTTAATACACTTTACAAAGTAAAATTTTAACATGAGAATTATTATAATAGTGTTTTACATCTATCTCATGCATCATTTAAATGTTACACTAAATATGCATAATATGCTTAATACGCATAAGTTCATGTACATCATTTAAATATGTATGATCTTGTGCGTTGTTTAGTACTAGAGGACAACCGCTACCCCCTCTCCTTCTAGTATCAACCAAATCAATGAGGGCTTGAGTTTTTCATGCCCTTTGACTCTTACACAAGATATGTACATGATAATTGTATATTACATAATGTACTTGCATGTTCCCCTCTTGATGCATAAAATAAAGACTCTTGTTCTTCATTTGTTACTACAAATTGTAAGCAAAAGAGAAAATGAAAAAATTGTAGAAGTTCACCTGAGAAGATGGGATGAACATTTCTTGATTCTTGATTGCTAACACATAAAGAAATCACTACAAGCTACTAACAAAAATGTAGTTTTTTCGTTCCTTTGTGTAGTTTGATTTCTAGTAACACTATAGAGTGTTAGTGAGTGATTATCGTTTAGGTAGTTTCCTAACACAAGGATTGAAGATTGCTCGATCCATCTATCCTTATTAAAAAAACGTTTGATATGTTCACAAAATGCAATCACTTGGCTTCAAAGGTTGTAACATAGGTACCTTGATTAATTTATATTGACTCATGTGCTTGGTAGGTGATGAAGGCATGTTGTTTCTATAAGAGTGCGCCTCTAATTAACCTCATCTTCAATTGAGGTTATGTTTAGCAATCTGGCTTCCCTTATGTCAGAAACACGGTGTATGAATACTAAAAATATTATTCATATTTGACACTGTCCAAACACATGAATGGATGTCTAATGTTCAAATAATAGAGCTAATAAATTAAGTATTATTAGATAGAAGCATCACGGTGTGACAGTTCCTCAATCGTACCAAATCCGGTGCACTCAAACAAGATTAGAAGATTAATGAACATAAGAATAGAATATTTACGGTCAATTGAAATCAAATCATGTATCGAGTGTATAGCACATATACAAACAATCAAGTAAAACAATTGATTTCTTGAGTTAACATTGTGTCTACACGTTCATTACACATCAAATTAAGGATAAATGATGGATATATTAGTTTAGCTACGAGAGTATTTAAAAATGATAATCATTTACAAATCTTATTATAAGAGCAAATGGATTGCGATCTCAAGGCATAACTTATAACAGCGTTGATAGTAACAAATGACTTTATAAGGTCATAAATTAAGCATAACCATCAAAAACATGTATCAATACGATTTGAAATGTAAGCAAACCGGATACATTTATGTTTATCGTCATTTATTTGAAATAATAAACTTTTAATATATACTTTTAAATTTTTTTTGAGACCTTTATTTATGAGAAATAAACGACTTCAAGAAATACTTCACTAGACATTTTGTATAAAGATTATATATATACACACACACATTAGTTGCAGTGTGTCTATATATGTATAAAGTGTAAGGATCGATCAAGAGAAAACCACTATATTATGAGAAAGCACAAACACCACCTTACTTATTAAATATTTAAAGTGTATTTGAGCAAATATTTACCCTATTGTTTTAATGGTCTAAATTATTTAATAAATATTTATGAAGGAACAAAGATGATGATAGACCAGGTTACATATATGTAACGTGTAAAACGTATTATTTGAGTTACACATACGTAACACATAGTTTTACATTTGAAATTTGTAGTTACATATATATAACCTATACTTTTTATAATTTTGCATATGAACCTCTATATATATATATATATATATATATACATACATACATACATACATACATACATACATACATACATACATACATATATATATATATATATATATATATATATATATATATATATATATATATATATATATATATATATAGGGGAGAGTTATGCTAAAAAAGGTTGGTTGCATAAAAAGGGTAGGAAGCATTTCTAGCCCTTGGATGTGTTTGATAAATGGATGGATTTAATTACTTCCTATTTTGTTAGTTGCGTCCAAAACTAATTGTGTATTATTTGAATTAAAGGGGCATATGAATAATTTTCATAAAACTTAGCAAAATTATAAACTAAAACCTCGCAACGATTATAACAATGCTTATTAGGTTGGTCAGTGCGTATTAGTTTAGGTTATTAAATGTAACCGACGATAACTTCCATATTTACTGCGCGTATTAGGTTGGTCAGTGCGTACTAGGTGATTTGCCTATTAAATGTATTAACCTGTAAGATTATTACTGTGCGCATTAAAGGTATAACTGTGTGTATTAAACCTTTAAGATTATTACAAATGAATCCCTTGAAATAGGGATAAAAATGTAACCGACGACAACTTCCATATTTAGTGCATTGACAAATTACATATATACCCTTTCATTTAATATCTATATATTCCACTTGTCACCATAACAAGGCTTCCTAGACTTTTTAAGCAAAATTATCTTTTTAGTAGAACCCATATCTATATATATATATACATATATATATATATATACATATACATATATACATATATATACACACACATATATATTGTAAGGCCCCGTTCCCGGGACGCTTACAGCTGATCAATCATCGCACATAAAACATACATTTTCATTTATCTTATATATACATTGCGGCGGAAACATTCAAAATGACATCTCGTTTCATCATAAAAGCTTTTGCAAAATAATACATCGTTAATCAATTACAAAATACATTGTTGCATTACATCACAAAAGCATTATATAGATGGATGCCATCCAAAAGAGCTGAGTAACCGGCCCGTGCCATCCTCAGCAATGTTACCTGCCAAGTGGAAACACATAAAAAGTCAGCGTTGCTGAGTGAGTTCTAATTTTATAATAAAACATACTTTTCTTTCGTTAAAACCGTTCTTTTCATACATGCGATCACATATCATACGTACACATAGATAATATCATTATTATCTTCATCATTCATTCGTTAACTTTCGTCCATGTAACGTACATCGTTAACATTCACATTCATTACTTTCGTTCACATTCATTCATAAATTCTTCTTTCATTCGTACATTCCTTACTTTCATTCGTACATTCATTACATTCATTCGTACGTTCATTACTTTCATTCGTATGTTCATTACTTCCGATGACCTGTACATTACCCTGAACATTATGCACGAAGCGGGTAACTGAGCCTGAGGTCTTTCATAGACCTCGAACATTGGGCACGGAGCTGGCTCTAGTACCTAGGGTAAGTACATTCATCACTTATCTTTCTTCTTTCACTTTAGATAAATGCCATATGCTATACCCCAAACATTGTGCACGAAGCTGATGCTGGACATGTGGTAATTAAATCACGAACATTATGCATGAAGCTGGTCCAGTCACCTAGGGCAAGCGGCAATGATCCCGTACATATGGTCAATCACAAATATTGGACCCTAGTGTGCATCCTTCGGGGTAGCTAACCCGCACACCATTGAGCTAAGACCTTCATTGGGTGTGCACCTCCATACATTTGCTTGCAAGCCTTTCTTATATTCATTCGTTCATTCATTAATGCTTGTATTTGTTTATCATGTTCCTCTTTCATTATCTTCCACTTTACGTTACATAATACTTTCGTTTCATTCATTAACATAACACGTAAAGCCACGGAAAGATAAACATACGTCATGAATAGGAACATCAACATACATTATAGCATCATCACACAGGGCATCATCATACATACTTAACATACGTCATGCATAAACATGCAACATCATCATCACGCCCTACATACCCTCTAAGGCCTCCAAAGGTCATCTTACATGTACTTACGGGAACTTCCATGTCAAAACTTACATCTGCACTTTCCTCCAAAAGTCAGTACTTTAACTATGCTCCTCCTCGAGTACAACAGCCCTATTTGGGCGTATGGACACCCTTCAGTCGCACGGCCTTCGTGCGACTGAACATCATGCGATTGGACCTATGCGGATGAACACCAATGCGGATGAACACCCAATCATGCGAATGGACCTCATGCGGTTGAACACTATGCGAATGGACCTTATGTGAATGGACCTCATGCGATTGGACTTATGCGGATGAGTACTTATGTGACTGGGCTCTCAGTCGTATGACTCCCCATGCGACTAGACCCCCAGTCATGCGACTGAAGCTCAGTCGTGCGAATGAACTCCAATCGCACCTTAAACGGCCGAATGGCCTCTAGTCGGTCGCCTAGCCCTAGCTGATGCAGAATGCAGTTCATCCCGAACCCAAACTGCCATTTTCGACCTCCAAGCTCATCCAAACCCATTCTAAGCCCAAATCAACCATCCTAAACCTTAGGAAAACATACTACAACCCCATTCAAGCACACACAAGCCCGAAAACATACTTCAAACGCATCACACGCAAACACATCCAAATGGGTCAAACACATACACATACAAAAACGGGTTTACTATGTGTTCCAGCCCCAAATCAGTTGAAAACGAGTAAAATAGGGTTCCTAGAATTCACAAAAACTACAAGAAGAAGAAGAGCTTCGTCTAGACCCGCTACATGATGATTTTCAAGCCCGAATCAACCCGAATCAACCCTTTTTCTTCCCTTTCTTTCTTCTTTCTCTCTTCTATCTCTCTTTTGCTGAAGGTGTGGGTGTGGGGAGAGGGTAAGGGCTGCCCTCTCCCTTCAAATATCCCCACTTTCTCAACTTTCTCTTGTTGGTGAGTTTGGTCCCCCGACTTTGGATTTTATTTCTCTTTTTCTTCTTTCGTCAGCTTCAAAGAAAAATATCCGGGTGTTACAAGTCCACACCCTTATATAGGTTTCGTCCCCGAAACCTGTTATTCCTTGAACAAACGTGGGTAATGCCGTCTCATTTCTTCTTTGGTTTCCCACATTGACTCGGATCCCTTCCTGTGCTTCCACTGTACACGCACAAGAGGAACCACTTTATTTCTCAACCTCTTCTCTTTCCGATCGATGATTGCCCATGGTTACTCCACATAATTGAGTCGTTCGTCTACTTCGATATCCTCCAGTGGAACAATCATATCTTCATCTGCCAAGCACTTCCTTAGATGAGATATGTAGAATGTCTGGTGAATTCCACTTAACTCATTTGGTAACTCCAATCTATAGGCCACCTTTTCTACTCGAGCAATGATTCGGAAAGGGCCTATATACCTCGGGCTCAACTTTCCCCTCTTTCTGAACCGAATGATACCCTTCCAAGGTGAGACCTTCAACATAACCCGGTCACCCACCTGGAACTCAATCGGCCTGCGTCGTTTATCAGCATACGACTTCTATCTGTCTTTGGTTGCCTTCATGAAGGCCTTGATCCTTTCAAGCTTCTCAGTCGTAGCCTCGATCACCTCGACTTCTGTTGTTGTATGAGAATTCAGCTAACGGTAAGTGGTCATCCCAACTTCTCCCATGTAAAACTCTGTTAATTCCCAGAAACAATAACCAAGATCTCAATCTCAAGAATGCGGAATGTAATTGAGATTGGAAGAAGAGAAATAATGGATCAAAACGGTTTCAATTGATAATCAAAGTGATTACAATCTTGTGTGAATTGCATAGAAATATTACAGAGCAAAATAGAACAATCTGAACTGAAAACTTAGAAAAACTTAGCTACAAAAGCGAAAATTACAAATTTATACTAAAACAAGAAGTTCTCGCACGAGACAAGCTTTTCGCGCGGTTGTGCCTTTCGCGCGACTTCTCTGACTCGCGTGACTTCACATTTCGCTTGAGATCTTCCTTTCGCATCTTGATTATCAACATCTTCATTTAGCTTTTGTTGTTTTTCCGAGCCTTAAGTAGTCTTCTACAATCTCCCCCTAGGCTCGGTGAAACACTCTTAGTCAAAATCAACATTAGCTTTCTTGTACATGCCAGAGTAGGCGTACCACCTATTCCTTAGGATCCGATCAGTCATCCAAACATATTGGCAAGATAAAAAGTAAACAGATTCGTCAGCTATGATAGGGCAATGTAGCAGCTTATTCAAGTCGTCTTTGCCAAACTTCATTAAATCAGCTGGATCGATGATTCTGTATGATCTATCAATACATTTGATCACAGCCTAACCTGAATCCTTCTCACAACTCCAAGAAATAAATTTCTTTAAAGAATTTGGAGGAACAGGAGCATGAACTAGGACTTTCTTTATGTATTTTGGATGTTGATAGACTCTGATTTTCATTGGAGCTTTGGTATTTTTATCAATTCTGGAAGAGTCATCAATCACCTTTGACTTTGCAGTTCTGAAGTCCTTGAAATTAGTTCTCATCTCTCTTCTAATCATAGACCTCATTAATTCAGCTTCTCCATGGTTGCTTTCATTGAAAAATGGAGCTTTACCCATTGCATAAAGATCAGCAGCTCGTAATGTGTGAAAGTCTTAAGTGCTTTTCAGATAATCTATCTCTCCATTTCTTCTCTTTATAACATACATCTTTTTCTCACCATCAAAATCCCAGCTTATCACATGTGATATCTCACCATATTTGTCTTTAGGCTTAGATACAAACAAAAAATGAGTCTCTTTAGGTGATGGTGGTGCTCTGAACTGCAATCCTCCTTTGGTATACAAAGCAATTTGTCCAGTAGAATCCTTTTGTGTTGTACCAATGGGAGTTGAATCACTTACAGACCCTGTAGGAATTTCTCCTTTTTCCAGATCTATATCTTTAAATAAGTCCTGTAAGTTGTTCCCAAAAATATTAGTATACTCATTTTGCTCCCCAACATCATCAAATATACCAAAATCTTCTTCTGTAACTTCAGTTGAAGTAGATAGCTGGAATGAGTATAACTCTTTCTCATATAAATCTTTAGTGTTAGGATCCAGTGGTTTATATCCTTTTGGATCACCAGCACTTGGTCCAGATACATTTTCAGTGCTAGTATCACCAGTTGGATTAGAAGATAATACTCCAACATCACCTCCATCATCATTATCATCATTATCATTATCATCTTCATTATTTCCACCATCATTTCCACCATCATCTCCACCATCATCATCATCATCATTATCTTCATCATCATCATCATCTTCATCATCAGAATCACCATAGTCAATCAAATCCTCATCTTCTTCTTCGTTAACAACAGGGAGAGGCATCATATGTTCAGGTTCAACGAAAGCTGTAGATGTAACAGCTTCAGTGATAGGTACTTCAGATGTAATTAGAACATCTTCAGTGATACTAACACTTGGCTGTGTCTCAGTAGCTTGAGCTTCGGTGACATTTTCAGCCTCTTGAACATTATCTGCAGGAGATGGACTTGGAGAACGCCTGCTCATCTCACCAATCACAGTTGTAGAGCGTACAACATGCGGTTGATGGAAGTAAGTTTGAGAGATAAACTCTCTCAGCTCATTAAGCTGTCTCTCCAAACCCGAAGAATAATCAATCACATTCTTCATTTGTTGCTCCAGAGATGCTATCCTTGTATCCTTAATGGTAGAATCTAGATGAATTATAGAAATAAGTTTGGTTTTCTCCTCATTCTCCTTTCTTAGCTTAGAGATAATCTTCACATTCTCATAGCTTTCTTTTTCCAGATTCTTGACTCGTTCTTCTAATGTGATAGAATTAGGAGCACTTTTTGATTCTTCTCTTCCTCTGAAATCTGGTGGAGTGTTCAGAAATGTATCAACATCAAACTCCAAGTTTTCTTGTCGCGGTGGAGTTGAGAAACCAGACCTAGAAATGTTTGCTGATTCAGAAACAGGAACAGTTTCTGTCTCAGTAACAGTGGTAGTCACATTAGCTTGTTGTTCTTGTTCAGTCACCACTCTCTCAGGTGATCTCTGAATATTGAAAGTAGTAGTCTGTTCAGCTTCAGTGATGATTACTTGAGTTTGTTGTTTTCTAGGAATACCACCTCTCCTCTTTTCCTAGCAGGGAAATCTTTCCTCCTTGCCATTCTTTTACGCCTCATAGAAGTACTCGGGGATTCCTCAGGAATGTAATCTGTGTCTCTATCTTCAACACTTATCCTGGAGGAAGTTGATGTAGTAGGAGTCTGATCTGTTTGAATAACATAAGGAACATTCCCTATCTAGTCACTCTCAGTTTCAGAATTGGAAGCTGAGTGAACAACACCTTCTACATTCTCAGCTTGAATAGGCTCATCATCAAATAATCTCTCTATCTCCTCATCTATATCATTTCTAGCCCCAGAGGTAGAAGTACCAGTCTATGCCTCATCAATGGGTACATCTCCTCCTAAATCTCCAACATTGTCATCAACTTCAGAAAATCTACCAATCTTGGCAAAGCTTTCTCCTGAGCACTTATTTCCTCGTGCTCCAGTCAGATGAGTAAATATCTCCTTCTTTATAGTCTGAACTACATACTTAGGAGATCTAAGTGTAGCAAGCACTGGATAGGCATCATTTATCACCAACTGAATGAATCTTGGATACATGATGAATTTTCTTCCAGGAATAGCAGTAGCATTCTTCTGCATTTCCTGAAAGATCACTCCAGAAATGCTAAAAGGGATATCATCCACCAGAGACACCAACAATGATCCAAAAACTGCACTTAGACTATCCATTCCTGCCTTGAGGTTGCTGAGACAATGAATTACCACATGGAATAAGTATTTCCAGTAGGGTGGTAACCATTTCTTCTCAAGGCTTGGATATCTATACTCATATCCCATTCTAGTTAGACAATCCATTACAATATCATCTTCTAGCCTTGTAGGAGTATCCTCTAGATCATCAAGCAATAATACTCTGTTTAGAATAGCTTAAGAGACAATCACTCTTTTGTCTTTGACTGGTGCTGTAATAATTGGTTTTCCAGCTTGATCCTTCTCTAAAGCAGCAGTGTTCCAGAAAGCACCGATAAGCTCTGAATAAATGGCTGGATCAGCAGAAATAGCATAGACTATACGTGAGTTCTTCAGCCCTTCAATCATAGAAGCAAACAATTCTTTTCCCTTAGGAACTTCATCCAAATAGGCTACACAGTTATGATTTTTGTTAAAAATCATTTGTGCCATCTGCAAAGTCACAAACAAACATCATAAGTAAATTTGACATAACTTAATCATACACAAGAAAAGTTTTAACACTTAGAAAAATTCATCATTCAAGTTTTCAGTCGCGTGAAAAGAACACTTTTAACACTTAGAACAATTTCAGCAAGTAAGTTTTTCATTCGCGCGAAAAGAAGAAATTATTACACTTAAAAAAAATTCATCTATTATGTTGTCAGTCGCGCGAAAGAAATTTCAACACTTAGAAAAAAATTCAACATTTAAGACTCTCAGTCGCGCGAAGACTAATTTCACGCGAGAAGTACTTTCGTGCGAAAATACTTCTTATGCGAAATCAATTCATATGCGAAAACTCCTTTCGTGCGAAACTATTTTCACATAAAATCCAATTTCACACAAAATTCAATTTCGAGCGAAAATAGTATTCATGCGAAAACTTCATGCGGAAACTTCATGCGAAAACTATTTCCACACGAAATTTAATTTCGCGTCTGTTCATTTTCTTAAGCGACTCGCGCAGACCACAATTCAAATTAACTTTCAAAAACTTGATTTTAAACAATGAAATTCATTCTACAAGTGTCGCCTAAGTCCACTATGTCCATTCCATCTTTCAATTTTAACATTTAAGACCATTTTATTAGATTTAAGTTTAAGTTGTTAAGTCCCTTTTCAAATTTCATCTCTTTAGTAACCATAACAACCTAAATATACCTTTAAATCTCAGTTTAAATGTAATGTGAACGAATACGTGTTATAGAATGGCTAATATGAACAAAATGATCTCTGGTTTTGAATTTGTGAATGGAAGCGAAAAGGGTTTTCGGATGGGAGATGAAGCGAAAAGTGTTTTCGTTTCTTCAACACTGTGATATTTATAAGTAAAGCAAATCACGCGACAAGTCCTTTCGCGCGACAACCTTTTCGCGCGACAACTCCCTTTCGCACGAGTGTCTTTTATATTTTGAAAATTTTTCAATTTTTCAATTTTTCTTATTTTAAAAAAAACTTTTATTATCAATTATTTATGTCAACAAAATGTTTTATTTACCAAGTGATTAATTAATTTAATAAATCTTCAATTTTTCAAAAATTTAGCTGTTATTTGTTTATCTTAAAACTAAACAAAACAAAATGAAAACAAAACAAAACAAAATAACAAAAATAATGACAGCATATAAAGAATCAAGATCTGAATTGTTTATTGATCAAGATTGTCTTGTAAGAATTTTCATAATGAGATCATATAGTTCTTTGTCAAGTCAAGACTTTGTCCAGCTTTATTTAGAATAAACTGGTTAAGTTGATTGTCAATATATTTTGTCATTTTAAACTTATACTTCAGGTTTTACTCAGAAACATAAGGAGTGATACTTATCATGTTTTGTATGATTTAATATAATTCAGTGGATCCCACAATCAGAATTTCTATAAAATACTTATTAATCTTCAAGACACTGTCGAGATTTCAAGTCATCCCAAATTGACTTAAACCATGCATTGTTGATCAGTGATACCATTTGTTTATTCCTAAAATATATCTATATGAGCATAACTAGCCTGAGAAATATATTTCTTAACACGGAATATTAACAAGTTTAAGGACTTACTAACAGCCATCCGGACTTACGTCTGCCCTCTCAAGATGTTTAGGACTTACAAGCCATCCGGACTTACATGCCCCATTTTAGATTTTGCCTTCCGTGATCAGAAAATATTCTCAAAGTAGAAAATATACACCATATAGTATGTATGTCTTTAGACATATCTTTTGATTTGTGCACCTTGGCATCTTATATCCTATATGGCCTTTTGGCATCTTTTTGCTCAATTATTTTCTCACTTATTTTTTTTTGTCTTTTTGTATTTTCTTTTATATATATACATATTTATATATGATGATCACTGAATCAAACAATAGCAGGCTTGAGTATGACCAGAATATAACTCTCAGTCTGTGTTAGAATATTTTTAGTATTGTCAGAGAATCCTGATATGTTCCCCACTAAATCATATCACTTTAATTCAAGTATAATCACTCAATTACGATCTTTTTATTTCTGAAAGCAAAACCTATTGACACATCAATCATAATCCAAGTCTTTTTATATGAAAGCCTTTGAAAGTACTTAGACTCGTTTGGAACTTTGTAATATCATTTCTCATTTAATCATGAAAATTTCTTTTTAACAATTCTTTAATCTTGACTCCCCCTAAAACCAAAAATATTTTTCAGAATTTGTTTTTCTAATTTCTCCCCCTAAAATTGTGATTGTTCTTTTAATATAAAAGAAAACAATTATAATTTTATTCCTTATAAAAAATGAAAAATCTTTTTGTGAAGATTCAAGAAATCAATTTATCCAAAGTTAATCATTCCTAATGATTGTACAAGGAAATCAAATCGAGAATGATCAAATGCCTTGGTAAATAAATCAGCAATTTTTTCAGTTGACGACACTTGTTTTAAATGAATAAGTTTACGATCAAAACAATCACGGATAAAATGGATTCGGATGTCAATGTGTTTAGTTTTGGAATGTTGAATGGGATTTTTAACGACGTTCAGTACTGCCGTGTTGTCACACCAAATTGGTGTGTCATATATGTTGAGACCATAATCGAGAAGTTGTTATTAAATCCAGACAAGCTGGGAACAACAGCTCGATGCAGCCACATATTCAGCTTCGGCAGTGGACGTGGATATAGTGTTCTGCTTTTTACACTGCCAGGAAATGAGTCGGTTCCCTAAAAATTGACATCCTCCTGTAGTCGATTTCCTGTCTAAATTAGAACCACCATAATCACTATCAGTATAAGAAAATAAATTGAAATCGGAAGTTCGAGGATACCAAAGACCAAGTTTAGGTTGACCCTTGAGATACTTGAAAATCCGATTGACAGCTTTCATGTGTGATTCTTTTGGATCACTTTGATAGCGGGCACACTGACAAACAGGGAACATGATATCCTGCCTGCTTTCAGTGAGATACATGAGGGAACCAATCATTGATCTATACAGATGTTGATCAACTGATCTCCTAATGGATCTGGAGTGAGAGTAGGACGAGAAGACATAGGAGTTGGAGCTACTTTGGAATCCTGAAACTTGTATTTCTCAAGAATAGTCTAAACACATTTTTCTTGATGAATGAGAATACCAGTTTTAGTCTGATTAACTTGAATACCCAAGAAAAATGAAATTTATCCATGAGAGCTCATCTCGAATTTCTTCTTCATTACTTCTTCAAACTCCGTGCACATACTATCATTTGTAGACCCAAAAATGATATCATCGACATAGATTTGGACCAGAATGATATCATCGCCTGATTTACGAATGAATAAGGTTTGATCGATTGCTCCTCGTGAACCATTTGCAAGCACATGTTCAGTCAGAGTTGCATACCAAGCACGAGGTGCTTGATGTAAACCATACAATGCCTTATCCAACTTGTAAACATAATCAGGATGATCTGGATCTTCAAAACCAGGAGGTTGACAAACATAGGTTTCTTCTTTCATTTCCCCGTATAAGAAAGCAGTTTTGACATCCATCTGATACACCTTGATATTCATGTATGAAGCAAATGCTAAGAAAATGCGTATTGCTTCAAGTCTTGCAACTGGAGCATACACTTCTTCATAATCCAATCCTTTAATTTGATAGAATCCCTGCACTACAAAACTTGCTTTGTTCCGAACTATAACACCTTTTTCATCTGTTTTGTTTCTGAATATCCACTTTGTTCCAATCGGAAGCTTATCCTTTGGAAGTTCTACAAGATGCCAAACATTCAGCTTCTTAAATTGCATCAACTCATCTTGCATTGCCTCTATCCAACTATTTTCCTTGAGTGCCATTTCAACATTCTTGGGCACTATTTGTGATAGAAAGCAAGCATACAAACATGTGTTGATTGCCCCTGAACGACTTCTGGTAATTACACCTTCATGCAATGGACCAATGATTGCTTCAGTTGGATGAGTTTTATGGATTCTCAGTTGAGGAATATCATCTGCAACAATCTCATCTTCCAAGTTAGTGAGATGTTCAACATTTGCATTCACTTCTGCAGAGTTTCTAGACTGATACACAATATTTTCTTCAAACGTGTCATCTGAAAGGTGATTTTCAGAAGCAGTGGACACATTTGGAGATTCTTCAAATGGAACTTGAATGACTTCTATTGGAGTATCAATAGTTTCTGAAGAAGATGAAGACAATGGTGAATGCATTGATTCTTCCTGCTCCTGATTGGGGATTTGTTCTGAATGATTGTCTGATAAATCAGAACTTTCAAACACATGCACAGAAGTAGTAGGAATATTCTTGGATGATGATGGAATTGTAGAATCATCAGATATAAGAGATGGAATTTCCTCAATGATTTTGTTTTCCAAAGATAATGCTTGAGAATTAGTAGCTCAGATGAAGGTTTAGAAAGTTTAAAATTTATGAACAAAGATTCATAATCATAAACCCATGAAGGAGTTGAACCTGCATAAGTTATGTTAAGCTCGTGCCAATCAATATTAAATGACTCAATTATTTGTCTTGTTCTTTTATTATAAACCCGATATGCAACTTTATTAGCTGCATATCCCACAAAGTAACATACATCAGCATTTTTAGAAAATTTTGAGGTTGATTCGGTTGTATGTAACAAAGTACAGCAACAGCCAAAGGCTTTAAAATATTTGACTTTGGGTTTGTGTTTATAAAATATTTCATAAGGAGTCATATTTAATCTTTTATTTATTAGAACACGATTCTAAACATAACATGCGGTGTTTACTGCTTCAGCCCAAAAGAACAATGGTAATTTGGCAGCAGATATCGTAGTTCTAGCAACTTGAAAGAGTGTTCTATTCCTTCGTTCTACAACTCCATTTTGTTGTGGAGTGCCTGCAGCACTGAATTGTCTAGCAATGCCCTTGGATTCACAAAACTCATTCAGCGTCTGATTGCAAAATTCTGTTCCATTGTCACTTCGGATGCATTTAACCTTTTTATCTGTCTGATTCTCCACCAAATTAATGAACTTGATCAAAAGATGTGGAGTCTCATCCTTAGATGCTAAGAAAAACACCTAAGTAAATCTTGAAAATTCATCAGTAACAACCAAACAATAAGATCTTCGACCCAAACTTAAAACACTCACTGGACCGAATAGATCCATGTGTAAGAGTTGTAAGATTGATTCGATTGAGTTGTGTGCAATTTGTTTGTGAGGAAGTTTATGTTGTTTACCCTTTGAACATGACAGACAATGTTCATTTAATTGAAATTCTTTTTCGGGTAAACCAATGACATGATTGCCACGTACCAGTTTATTCATGTTTTTAAGATTTACATGTCCCAACCAACGATGCCATAACATGGAATCATTCTCTGAGGCTTTGGATAATAAGCAAGAAGCGGTTACTAAAAAATTAGAACAATGTATATCAAGAAGATATGTATCATTGTCTCTCAGAGTCCTCATCAAAACCCATTCATCAGGAATTACAAAACCAGGTTTTATGATTAGACATTCTTTGTTAGTAAAGTGTGTAGAATATTGTTTGTCACAAATTTGAGACATACTTAGCAGGTTATATTTTAATTCCTCAACAAAATTCACATTTTCAAAACTTAAAACACCGTTTGTAACTGTACCACGTTTAGTAATACGTCCTCCTTTGTCACCTGCAAAAATTACTCTTCCACCATTATATGACTGAACATCTTGAAGTAATGATAAATTTCCAGTCATATGTCTTGAACAACCGCTATCTACATGCCATAAGATTTCAATAATCTTTTGCGGTTGTCCCTGCATAAGTAACAGAATTACTTAGTCTTTGGTACCCAAGTCAAACAAGACTTGAGCACATTTTGTGCTGCAGTTAGACAAAAAGATTTGAGATTGTTATATTTGTTTAGCACATCAGTCTTTTCATTAACACTTCTCAATTTGATGTTTTCTTTTAAATCATTTTTCAAATTCTTGTTCTTTTCGACATCATTATCATATTCAACCATTGATTTCATTGGTTTTGAAAATTTTCCACGAGTGAAAAACATTTTTCTATTATGATCAATTGAATTATGAAATCGTTGTTTGCTTAGTGATTTTTGTCGAAAAGGACCATTGTTTGCAAGATGATTTATGTTTCCACACTGATAACATTTCCTTTGTTGTGTGTGGAAAACAAACTGTGGATGATAATTATGAAAATTGTCATAGAAACCAAAGTCAGATTGACTTTTTGGTTTAACTTTCTTCACAGTTTCTCGAATCTTTGCTTCATTTGATAATTGCTTGTTCATCTTAGACATATTCGAGGAAATGGGTGATTTGTTCATCTTTGCTTGTTCATTTGGTTTAACTGCTGTGACTTTTGGAATGGATGATGCTGGAATTGGACCAGTCTTAGAATGTGCTGGAGAAGGACCAGGCTTTGTTATTCGAATAGATGCTAGAGAAGGACCAGGCTTTTGAGTTTTCAGAATAGATGAAGAAGTTGTAGTCTTTTGCACATCTGGCCTACACATATCTTGTTTCACAGGGTTAGCATTTTGATGAAGTTTATTTTTAAAGAATCGAAAATTTGTTTCTTTAAAAATATAATCTTCATCTTCAACTAAACCTTTAGAAACAAATCTATTTTTAAAATCTTTTTCAAGATTCACTTTATGATTTGCCCTTTGACTTTCATTCAAGTTACAGTTTATATTTGATTTTGTTTCATTTGAAGCAACATTTTTTTCATTCCTTAATGAAGCTTGATTACAATCAGATTTAAAATTGTTTACATTCTTATTTTTCAAACTCTCTCTTTCATTCTTACTATCACAATCACTCTCCCACTCTTCAACCAAACCATCCACATTCACATTATCTGCACAAAAATTTTCAGTTGATTGTTTAGTTTTTGTTATTGTGATAGGATCAACAGTCAAATTTATCTTGACTGAAAGTTTTAAGTCTGAGAAAGGTGAAAAACCTATCCCATAACTCATATCACAATCAGAAATGACATCAGACGAAGGCAAACATGAATAATCATGATTAATTGGAGGAGCGATGTTTGAAAATCCAACACCATATTTTCCTCCTTTTATCTTCTGTATCATTTGAGATTTGATAATACCTTCAACCATGTTTGAGGAAAGTTCAAATTTTTCTACAGTCAATTTAGCCGAGGCTAGTTCACTGTTAAGTCGATTGATTTCTAAGGCGAGCTTATTATTTCTGTTAGTCAAATCATTATTTGTACATTCTTTATGATGAAGATTTAATTGTAAGTTGTACACCGTTTTATTTAAACCATCAAGTTTTTCTTTAAAAATCTTTTCATTTGACTTGTGTTTTTGAGCTTGATATTAAAGTTTTTCAACTTCCATTATCAAGTTCTCATTATGAACTCTGTATCTTTGAACTTTCTCAATACATATATTTGTGCATAAATCATCATATACCTTTGGTTCTGAGCTTCCTCCTTCAGATTCTTCAACCTTCTTCACCATGAATGCTTTCAAAGCTTGAACTTGTTCTTCCACTGGAGCAACATCAACAGTCTTTAAATCTTCAAACTGGCATTTGACTGGAGGCTCAACAGTATACTTTTCAACTTCTTTCTTTTCCTTCTCAACAACCTTCTCTTCTTTCTCTTCCTTCTCAGCACTTTCCTCACCTTTAACTTCTTCCTTCCCTGCTTTCTTCTCCCCAAACAAACCATCCAACAGATCATCAGATACAAACTCAGCAAACAAATTTTCTTCCTCCTCCGGTTCAGTAACAATCTTAGCAATCAAAGCTGTAGACAACTTCAGATCAAGAGCTTCCATCTGGCCTGACCAATCATATTCAGCATTAGTTTATGAAACCAATGCTTTGTTACCTCCAGAAGTACTTCCTTTATCTTTCTTTGTTTCAATCTCCAGAGTGACCATTCTTTTGGGTCCTTCAGCTTGACCACCAGACTTGGGCTCAGTACATTCTCTAGTAAAGTGACCTGGTTTATCACAGTTGTAACATCTCAAGTTCGACTTGTCAAAACCAATTTTGCTAGAGTTGTTTACTCCAAACATCTTTCTTCCAGTACGTCTAGCAAAATTCTTAGCCCTGTACACCACCATTGCCATTTGATACTTGATGTCATTTTCTTCCATATCATCAGGATTTACTTGTTGAAGATTATCAATCAAGACATTTGGAGCAGTGAGTCTACCAGTCATGAAATCTTCATAGCTTGACATAAAAGTGGTGAATAAGGCAAGATGTTCCTCAGCAATTTGAACAGTTTGTTTTGAAGGATTTGTAGTAGCAACATAAGCATGTTGAACACTCTATGGAGCTGGAGTTTCAGGGATTTGTTGATGGATGATGGGGGAATAATGTTGAGCAGCTGGAATTTGAACTTGAGAGTTCATTACTGGTCGAATATCTAGAGATTCTGAACTTCCTGTTTGCTGTTGCTGACACATCTGAGTATAACTGACATAGTAATTAGGATTACCAGCCATTTTAGCATAAAGAGCAGTTGCTTCAGCACCCAAAGAACTCAAATGATTAGCAGCTCTCTGCTTATCATCCATTTCATAAGACTTGATAGTGGATATTAAATCAGTAAGAGGAAGAGTATACAAGTCTTTAGTTCTTTTGATCAGTGTATAGTTGTGATTCCAACTGTAAGGAAGTGAATTCAGCAGCTTCTTGTTAACCATGATTGGTTCCAGTGTTATTCCAGCACTCTTCATTTTTGTAACCAGTTTCACAAACCTGGCTATCTGGACATCCAACAACTCACCCACAACATGATTAAATATGTTAAACTCTTAATTCAGCATATCCTTCTTGCTTTCTCTCATGTCTTTGTTACCCAGGATCTGAGTTTCCAATGCATCCCATAACACCTTCGCTCCTCTGAACTCTTTAAACTTGTGAGAAATTTCAGTAGTCAAGGCCATAGTGATAGCAGCATATGCCTTGTCATCAAGCTTGAATCTCTTCATGTCATCTTCATCCCACAAATGTTCAGGTTTCTTGACCATCTCTCCTTTATCATTCTTGTACAACGGGATATAAGGACCATACTTGATCGACCTCCACATCTTAGGTTCAGTATAAATGACATGATTCTCGAACCTGTAAGCCCAATCAGCATAATGATCTTCACTGAGAAGTCTAGGTGGCTTATTCCCAGTGCTGATTTCAGTATCAAGATGAAGAGATGCAGTAAGATGCTTCAAATTAAGTGTTGATGAAGACATGTTGATCAGAAAATCAAAAATCAGACTTTTTATGCGAAATCCCAAACCGTGCGACAAATCCTTTCGTGCGAGAGTCCCTTTCGCGCGAGATTTCAAATCGTGCGAGATTCCCACTAAATCACCAAGCGAATTCGTGTGAACAAGCAGAATAACTAACTGCGCGAAAATGCAGTTTTCGCGTGCGAAAAGTCAAGAACGTTTTCACACAATCAGTTTTCCAATTTATGAATTTTACCAACTTTTCATCTCAAATTAACTGATTAGTTCCAAATTGATTCATTTTAGTTCAAATTAATCTCTTTTCTTTCAATTTCAAGTCCAAATTCAATCAAATTCAGTCCAAATGATCTATCTTCACGAATTTTCAGTAGCATAACATCTCCATATCGAATTCTCAATCAACCAAGTCAATAGGTAAGATGAAGAATGTGTCATATCAGCCAGAAACGTCTTCAAATCTTGGTTCTAGAGCCAAATGCTCTGATACCAATTGTAAAACTCTGTTAATTCCCAGAAACAATAACCAAGATCTCAGTCTCAAGAATGCGGAATGTAATTGAGATTGGAAGAAGAGAAATAATGGATCAAAACGGTTTCAATTGATAATCAAAGTTATTACAATCTTGTGCGAATTGCACAGAAATATTACAGAGCAAAATAGAACAATCTGAACTGAAAACTTAGAAAAACTTAGCTACAAAAGCGAAAATTACAAATTTATACTAAAACAAGAAGTTCTCGCGCGAGACAAGCTTTTCGCGCGGTTGTGCCTTTCGCGCGACTTCTCTGACTCGCGTGACTTCACATTTCGCTTGAGATCTTCCTTTCGCATCTTGATTATCAACATCTTCATTTAGCTTTTGTTGTTTTGCCGAGCCTTAAGTAGTCTTCTACACCCCAAAATAAATCACACATGCCCGAAGTATGTCCTCTAATGTCTGAATGGTCCTTTCTGACTGACCATCAGTCTGGGGATGATAAGCCGTGCTAATATGTAACCTCGTCCCCATGGCGTCGTGGAATTTCTTCTAGAATTTGGATGTAAACCGGGTGTCACTATCAGACACAATAGACAACGGCACACCATGACGAGTTACAATTTCCTTGATGAACAGATCAGCCAACCTCTCAGATGAATATGTCTCGCGGATCGGTAGGAAGTGAGCACTCTTCGTTAAACGGTCAACAATCACCCATATAGCATCATACCCTATCGGAGTACGTGGCAGCTTCGTAATGAAATCCATAGTGATGTGCTCTCACTTCCATTCCGGTATATCCAAAGGTTGAATCTTTCCATATGGCTTTTGATGCTCGGCCTTCACTTGTAAACAAGGCATTTACTCACATACTCCACCACATCACGCTTCATACCCGGCCACCAATAGTCTTTCTTCATGTCTTGATATATCTTTGTAGCACCGGGATGAATGTAGTATTGAGTCTTATGAGCTTCGTCCATAATCTTCATGCGTAGATCCCCAAAACGAGGAATCCACATCCGCCCGAATCGGGATTTAACACCAAGTGTGTTCTCACCCAATTCCGCAACCAGACCTCTCATCCTTTCAGAGTTAAGACGATCTTCTTTGAAGGCCTCATCTTGAAACTTTTTGACTTGCTTCATCACATCAGAGGTCATGATCAGCTGGTACGCCTTCACTTGAATCGGCTCGGGTCTTTCCTTTCGGCTAAGGGCATCCGCCACCACGTTGGCTTTGCCCGGATGGTAATGGATCTCATAATCATAATCCTTTACGAGCTCCAACCATCTTCTCTGCCTCATGTTCAAGTCCTTCTGCTCAAAGAAGTACTTCAAGCTCTTATGGTCAGTGAAAATGGTGCACTTCGTCCCATACAGGTAGTGCCTCCAAATCTTTAATGTAAAGACCACGACTGCTAGCTCCAAATCATGAGTAGGATAGTTAACCTCATGAACCTTCAACTATCAGGATGCATAGGCTATAACCTTCCCTCTCTGCATTAACACGCACCCCAATCCCGAGCAGGAAGCATCAGAATAAACCACCAGATCTTCACTTCCATCGGGTAACGACAATACAAGAGCTTGATTCAATCTCATCTTCAATTCTTCGAATGCCTTCTCTTGAGCTTGACCCCATACAAACTTTACATCCTTACGGGTCAACTTGGTTAGTGTAGAAGCGATCTTTGAGAAGTCTTGAATGAATCTTCGGTAGTAGCCCGCCAAACCCAAGAAACTACGGATCTTGGATGGCGTCCTTGGAGACTTCCATTGCATTACCGCTTCCACTTTTGCCGGATCCACCATAATCCCCTCCGGATTCACCACGTGACCCAAGAATTGAACCTCGCGCAACCAAAACGCGCATTTAGAGAACTTGGCATACAACTTCTCCCTTCTCAACGTCTCCAACACCTCTCGAATGTGACTGGCATGCTCTATCTCGCTCTTCGAATAAATCAGGATATCATCGATGAACACAATCACTGATTTATCTAACATCGACTGGCACACTCGATTCATCAAGTCCATAAAAGCAGCTGGCGCATTGGTCAAACGAAAAGACATAACAAGAAACTCGTAGTGACCATAGCGCGTGCGAAAATCTATATTAGGAATATCCTGCTCTTTCACCTTTAGCAGATGGTAGACAGATCGAAGGTCTATCCTTGAAAACCAACTGGCACCTTGAAGCTTATCGAATAAATCATCAATCCTCGGTAACGGATACCGATTCTTCACTGTCAGCTTGTTCAGCTCACGGTAGTCTATACACATCCTCATACTACCATCTTTCTTCTTTACAAATAAGACCGGAGCACCCCAAGGAGAGATACTTGGTCTAATGAACCCCTTATCGAGCAGCTCTTGCAATTGCTCCATCAACTCTTTCATCTCTGTCGGTGCTAACCGATACGGTGCCTTAGCAACAGGTTGGGCACCTAGTATCAGGTCGATCTGAAACTCAATCTCTCGATCGGGTGGCACTCCTGATAAGTCTTCTGGGAACACGTCTGGAAAGTCACACACAACCAGAACATCGGATAGTTGTGGTGTTGGCGTTTCCACATCCTTTACATAACACAAGTAAGCGCTACATCCACACCTCAGACACTTTCCCGCCACCGCCATTGAGATTACTTTCGGGATCGTCGTGACCCGATCCCCGTAAACAGTTACCGAACTCCCGTCAGGCGCTATCAAATGAATCATCTTCTTGCGGCACACAATATTCGCCTCGAAGTCCGCCAACCAATCCATCCCAAGAACCAAATCGAAACCACCTAGGATCATCACAAATGGTCTAACAGGAAATTTATGACCCTCTAATTTCACATCACAACCCTCTATCACCTTAGAAATCCTGGTAGATTTACCTATGGCAGTCTCTACATCAAAGGGCGTGTCAACACATCTACTACTAACGGGCAGTTTAGCACAGAAAGCAGCAGAAATAAAACTTCTACTGGCACCCAAATCAAATAACACAGAAGCTAAAGTTTGGTTCACCAGAAACGTACCGGACACAACATCAGGGTCCGTCCTAGCCTCCTCCTGCGTCATCGTGAACGCCCTGGCGCTCGCCCTCGGTCCTTCACTCCCCGTCTTCTTCACCCCTGAACTCTCAGCCCTTGGCTTCTTGCAGTCTCTGCTATGTGGCCCTCCCCGCCACAGTTAAAACATTTCCCCGCTTTGCACTCCCGTGCCATATGACCTGGCTTCCCATATTTGAAGCACACATTCAGCCCCCACCTACACTCGCCACTGTGTTCCTTCCCACATTTGCCACACTTTTTCAATCCCGTACCCGGTATGGCTACACGGCGATCATCCACTCGTGCCTTCTTATTACCGTCGAGGCATCACCCCGACCAACCCTCTTCCCACTCTAGTTCCGATCACCACCACCCTTCCTACTACCTTCAGCCATCACCACTACAACCCTCTCATCGTACAGTCTCCCCGCCAAATCCACCGCCGACCTAAACGTGCTCGGTCGGGCAGCTATCATATGCCTGCGAATATCCGCTGGCAAAACCTGAATGTATCTCTTGATCTTCCGTGACAGAGGCATCACCTGATCCGGCACCAGACGTGCCATCTCGTTGAACTTCGTGGTGTACTGCAGATGTGTCATCGTTCCCGCCTCTAGCTGCAGGAATTCTCTCTTAACTTTATCCATTTCTCTATGAGGGCAGAACTCCTCAATCACCAACTTCTTCAGTTCAGACCATCTCATTCTCCCAATGGCACTGCTACCCTCGACTTGGACTATGTTGTCCCACCAGCACAGAGCCGAATCCACGAAGAATGGGCAGCAAACTTCACCTTTTGGTCCTCCCGACACTCGCTGATATTCAGAACAGCTTCCATTTCCCTCACCTATCGGTGAGCAGCAGCAGTGCCGTTTCCATCAAAAGTAAGAGGCTTGCATTGTTGAAACGCCCCATAGTTACAGCCTCATGTCGGTTCCTGCACAGGCTCTTCCTCCTCCTCCTCATCATCGGAGGGAATTGTTTCAGTCTCCGGTTGCTCCCGACCTCCCGAGGACCGGTTCCTCTCCTGTCTTTCCCCTTCCCGTACTGCCTTAAATCACTTCGGTCACCACAGACGGTAAGATTATCTGCATGACCTGATGTACTTCCTCAACCACTGCCTCTTTCACTGAGGCCCTCAAGTTTATGTCAAGTATAGTAAGTTCCTAACTACTGCCTTAAATCACTTCCATCACGTGAGGCTTTAGATGATCTACCACCGGCCATCCTCTAACACACACTGAAAGATTCAAACACCAACACGGTCATTCAAGGGAACAGCTCAGTTTATGTCAAGTATAGTAAGTTCCTAATTACAGTGGCCAGTTATGATTAGCTACTTACTTTACTCTTCGTACCCCGAGCATTACCTGTCCTGACTACATCAGTATCTAAATCTACCAGCAATACATAAACCACACAACATGCGCACAAAATTCCGGTTAACATTAGAAAAATACCTGATGGCACGCAGCTACTCAGATTGGCATCCCATCCCTTTCCATCCCATTCTCAGTTTAAGTTAAGGTTTATTTTGAAATTTTACCCGTTTCACTTAAACTTTGGCTCTGATACCAACTTGTAAGGCCCCGTTCCCGGGACGCTTACAGCTGGTCAATCATCACACATAAAACATACATTTTCATTTATCTTATATATATATCGCAGCGGAAACATTCAAAATGACATCTCGTTTCATCATAAAAGCTTTTGCAAAATAATACATTGTTAATCAATTACAAAATACATTGTTGCATTACATCACAAAAGCATTATATAGATGGATGCCATCCAAAAGAACTGAGTAGCCGCCCCGTGCCATCCTCAGCAACGTTACCTGCCAACTGGAAACACATAAAAAGTCAGCGTTGCTGAGTGAGTTCTAGTTTTATAATAAAACATACTTTTCTTTCGTTAAAACTGTTCTTTTCATACATGCAATCACACATCATACGTACACATAGATAATATCATTATTATCTTCATCATTCGTTCGTTAACTTTCGTTCATGTAACGTACATCGTTAACATTCACATTCATTACTTTCGTTCACATTCATTCATAAATTCTTATTTCATTCGTACATTCCTTACTTTCATTCGTACATTCATTACATTCATTCATACATTCATTACTTTCATTCGTACGTTCATTACTTCCGATGACCTATACATTACCCCGAACATTGTGCACGAAGCGGGTAACTGAGCCTGAGGTCTTTCATAGACCTCGAACATTGGGCACGGAGCTGGCTCTAGTACCTAGGGTAATCAATTATCTTTCCTCTTTCATTTTGGATCAATGCTATATGCTATACCTCGAACATTGTACACGAAGCTGATGCTGGACCTGTGGTAATTAAATCACGAACATTATGCACGAAGCTGGTCCAGTCACCTAAGGCAAGCGGCAATGATCCCGTACATATGGTCAATCACAAAGATTGGACCCCAGTGTGCATCCTTCGGGGTAGCTAACCCGCACACCGTTGAGCTAACACCTTCATTGGGTGTGCACCTCCATACATTTGCTTGTAAGCCTTTCTTACATTCATTCGTTCATTCATTAATGCATGCATTCATTCATCATGTTCTTCTTCCATTATCTTCCACTTTACGTTACATAATACTTTCGTTTCATTCATTAACATAAGACGTAAATCCACGGAAAGATAAACATACGTCATGAATAGGAACATCAACATACACTATAGCATCATCACACAGGGGCGTCATCATACATACTTAACATACGTCGTGCATAAACATGCAACATCATCATCACGCCCTACATACCCTCTAAGGCCTCCAAAGGTCATCTTACATGTACTTACGAGAACTTCCACGTTAAAACTTACATCTGCACTTTCCCCCGAAAGTCAGTACTTTAACTATGCTCCTCCTCGAGTACAACAACCCTATTTGGGCGTATGTACACCCTTCAGTCGCACAGCCTTCATGCGACTGAACATCATGTGATTGGACCTATGTGGATGAACACCCTATCGTGCGAATGGACCTCATGCGGTTGAACACTATGCGAATGGACCTTATGCGAATGGACCTCATGCGTTTGGACTTATGCGGATGGGTACCTATGCGACTGGGCTCTCAGTCGCATGACTCCCCATGTGACTGGACCCGCAGTCATGCAACTGAACCTCAGTCGTGCGAATGAACTCCAATCACACCTCAATCGGCCGAATGGCCTCCAGTCGGTCGCCTAGCCCTAGCTGATGCAGAATGCAGTTCATCCCGCTACCATTTTCGACCTCCAAGCTCATCCAAACCCATTCTAACCCCAAATCAACCATCCTAAACCTTAGGAAAACATACTACATGCCTATTCAAGCACACACAAGCCCGAAAACATACTTCAAACGCATCACACGCAAACACATCCAAATCGGTCAAACACACACATTCAAAAACGGGTTTACTATGTGTTCCAGCCCCAAATCAGTTGAAAACGAGTAAAATAGGGGTCCTAGAAATTACACAAACTACAAGAAGAAGAAGAGCTTCGTCTAGACCCGCTACATGATGATTTCCAAGCCCGAATCAACCATTTTTCTTCCTTTTCTTTCTTCTTTCTCTCTTCTTTCTCTCTTTTGCTGAAAGTGTGGGTGTGGGGAGAGGGTAATGGCTACCCTCTCCCTTACCCTTCAAATATCCCCACTTTCTCAACTTTCTCGCGTTGGTGAGTTTGGACCCCCGACTTTGGACTTTATTTCTCTTTTTCTTCTTTCATCGGCTTCAAAAAAAAATATCCGGGTGTTACATATATACACATATTACACACATATATATACACATATATACATACATATATGTATATATATACATAGATATATACATATATATATATAATTATATATATATATATACACACACATATATACGTACATATATACATATATATATATACATACATATATACGTATATATATACATACATATAAATATAATATATATATATATATATATACACACATACATATATACATATATATACATACATATACATATATATATGTATATATATGTATATATATGTGTATATATGTGTATATATGTGTATATATATGTATATATATGTGTATATATGTGTATATATATGTGTATATACGTATATCTGTACTCATTTATAATACATAAAGGATGGGTACAACTGTAATTTTACCATTATCGTAAGATGCGCCCGTTCATATGCGTGGCTTCGCCGTCGACTTCTCCTCTTTCAAGCGTTACCCCTCATTGAAGCACCGGTAGGGGGACCGTCGACGTTTCCCCCTTCCCAAATTAAATGTTGCGTTCCTTCACTGTCAACTTCTCCTCCGCCAAGCGTTACTCTCAATACCCATATTTGATGAAACCTCCATTCCCTGGTTGTGAATTGAAGACAATTGTGCAATTTCGGGACAACAGAGAAGTGGAGATAAGATGATGCAGGTGTGGGCGCCAGACTCACTAACAACACCACCAGCGCACCGCCAGCTACCACCACACTAACAACACCACCGCTCCATCATCGGCTTCCACCACATCACTACAAGAACGATTTTAGATTGCTCTCGCAATCAAGCCCTAATGACTAGGATGAAATCAAAACCCGGAACCTCACCTGTTACAAAGTACACGGTTCGGGTAAAGCACGGGAATTTCAATCGCTTCTAATCGGGTCTTGTAGAACCAATTCCCAAATCTGAATGGCAAGATTCTGAAGCAAAAATCTTTGTAGATTTAAACATCGATTCATTAATCCGATGAATAGAGAGAGTAGAAATCATGCCCATGAGATGAAACATGTGATTATTGCTCATTTCAATTGGTGCCATCAAAGTCAGAAGGTTAGAAACATTTTGTCTATTATGAATTTTGTTGTTTACTGGTTCTTTTAATTTTTTTTTATATGTTAACCTTGATATATTGAATTTATTGTTAGAATGTAGATTAAACATGTAATTATGGGAATGATTTGAATGTTACTTGGCATCTCAAGATTTGATTATTGTAATGCCTACAAGTTGTTTGATAAAATGTCTATGAGACTTGAATTTAGTATAGGAGTAAGTATACTTGGTTATTCTTGAATTTAGTACAAAACCAACAACAAAGAGTAATGTTATCATCATATTTTGTTGTTGAGAACGATGTGAAACCTATTCCTTCAGACTTTGTCGAATTCCCCAAATAATTGAATCAATTTCAACCTAAAGTTATATTTTAATGAGTTTTGTATGCAGGAGTAAGTAGATGGAGTGGTTCATGATATTTGCTTCAGTAGTTTGGTAGGCTTCCATCTACAAAGTATTATATGCATCATTCTATCCATATCAATCTTCCTTCTTAAATAATGATGGTTAGTGATGGTGATCCAAGAAGTGTTTGCTACATAGTTTATATTCACAATTTTTTGGTTCCTTCAATAACCGTTTTTTTGAATGTATCATATGAATCTTCGTGAAAGAGAAATGTCCTGCTGGTCATCACCCATCCGGATGATGAATCCATGTACGGTTAGAACCCTAATACTTTTTTTCCTGAGAGTTTTTCCTTCTAAATCCTGCAAATTAATACAATAATTTTTTTAACTGTTACTACTGCAACAGTTTCCTTTTTTGTTATCTTACAAGTTACACCTTGTCTTAGTTTCAATAAATCGAGTTTACGTTCATTTAGATCATTAGATGACTATTTTAGTACAATTGACTGTTTTTCTGTGTATCAACGTGTGTCATATTTGTCAAATGTCATTTAATGGTATGTATCTGCCATATCGAATGCCATTTTATGGTTTCTCTTCTTGCGCCTGAATGTTGCAACTTGTAATTCAGGTTCACTCTATTGAGAGAACACCATCAATGAGTGAGTTGAACGAAATACTTCTCGGACAGGTATCTTGTTACACACGTGTTTTATTAATCATGAAAACTTTTTGATTTAAAATAGTAAATACAAATATACAATATGTCATGCACCGTTACTCTTAGCTTTTGAGCTGAGTATTTTGTTGCTATGCGAAAGTTTTCAAGGACACCTCAAACAAAATGATCTATCCTTTGTATTCAGGCTGCAGGTAATCTATGGAATTCCTTTCAGTTATTTTTAGCCTTATTTTCATTATTCATTTTGTTGTGTTTGTTATGTTTGATCTGTGACTTCTAAACCTTGACTGCTGTACTCAATTTTTTTTATTTGCCAATAAAGACTTTTTTGCTAATTAATTTGGATTGCTGCTTGATTCTGCTTCTTTATTCCTTAATAAGTAAATCTGTGAATTTGAACAATCTTCTACTAAACTTGGTCTCAAGATAGTACTTAATGACTTGATTTGAGTTGACAAGTTTATATTTCTAAACACACACATACATACATTTTCATGTATGTTTGTTATACATGTATGTAAATGTATATAATATATGAATGTATATAGACACATATTTTGGATGTGATTATATATGTAAGTATGCATGTATGTGTGCATGCATTATTTTCTATCTCCGTGTGTCTTTGCTTGCAAGCAGATGGCTTTGTCTTGATTTTGGTCCTGGATGCAATGTTTTAAACATGGTTTCTAGGACTAGAGTTTCTCTTAATCAAAATGATGATAATATTCAAGTTTTAGGTAACATATATTACTTTTTAATGTCTATCAGGTAATCTTTCACTTGTTTTTTCTCTATAACATTTAATTTTCAAACTTGCAGAATATAAAAGAGGTTTGCAGAATAAAGAGGAGGTATCATTGGTTTCTTTGAATGAAGTCTGCTTTCATATTTAAAATGTATTAACATAAATTTTTCATATTTAATGAAATTTGTTAGTTTTTGTTTACATTTCTTGCACCCAGATTTTGTTCTCTTTTTTTTTTGTTTGGGCCTTTAAACGTGTAGTGATAAATTGATTAGTTCTTTTAAGTTAGGCTATATGGTTGGGTGGATCATATGTTGATAGTAAACTAGATTCGTTTAATGGATTCATTGAATGGAAAGTTGGACAAAGAAACGTTTGATGCCATTGATATGAACATAAATTTTTCATATTTGATGAATTTTGTTAGTTTTCATTTACATTTCTTGCACCCAGATTTTGTTATATTTTTTTGTTTGGGCCTTTAAACGTGTAGTGATAAATTGATTAGTTCTTTTAATTTAGGCTATATGGTTGGGTGGATCATATGTTAATACCTAACTAGATTCGTTTAATGGATTCATTGAATGAAAAGTTGGTCAAAGGAACGTTTGATGACATTAGAGTAATCAATCATGTTTAACCTGTTTCACTCTTTGAGTTCATGAAGCCATAACTATGTTGTAAATCATTAGACTAATTAGCATATGTGATATAGTAATGTGTGCGGGTCACGTATGCAATTGCTCTAATCTTTAACCGTGATGTGTAATAAGTTGTAACTTGTGATATGTTGTAGGCTTTGCTAGAACAAAATGGAACTGGCTATATCGACCACCAAGGCATTGAAGTATCGATGACATCTAATCTTCAAGTGTGATTTGGGATATGTGTTAACAACACTTTTATTGCTTTAGTTTCTACCGGGTTAGTACTCAATATGTTATTGCTTCAATTTTTATTTTATCTTTTTGCTTATTTTCAAAATTACTTATAATTGGGTTGATTCGACTTAGGTTATATATGCAACCTATAGATTTAAAAATGCTAATAAAAATGGGTTTGCAGGATCGATTATGGGTGGTTTTTCTCTCAACTCACTGTGAATAACACTCAGCAAGTAGTCTATGAAGAGTTGATCACAATATAAGAAGCAGTAAGAAAATTAACACAGGAAGTAAATTTTCAAGGTACTTTTATATATTGCTTCTCAACTCAAAGGATTACAAGACTCTTGGACTCAAATCGCTTCTAATGAGTTACATGGAGAAGATATATATAATACTACCTATAGCCGGATATACTTTGATACCAGCTGGACACCTCTAACCTTACATCTATACTACAAGACTCTAGGTGAGGTCTTTCAGACATTTTGCCTGAGAGTTGGTAGTCAGGACATGTCCCTGACTTACCTTTTGTCACCAACTAAAGTTGGTAACATGTACTATCATAAAAAGGTGAACAGTAGAATAAAGTATGGTCAACAACAGGGCTCTTTAGAAAGATGCCATGTTGTATCAGAGGTCTGCAGCGGACTGTCAGGGACCATACTTTTATCTGTTGGTCATAGCAATGTCTTCCGAAGGATAAAATGCTTCGGAAGAATAACTTCTTCCGAAGCCACTTATACTTCAGAAGACTGCTTCTTCCGAGGCTTAGAGTCTTCTTTGTCTTCGGAAGCAACTTTGTCTTCAGCTCTTTCATCAGACTTTGTCTTCGAAAGCTCAGACTTTGTCTTTAGCTCTTTCATCAGACTTTGTCTTCGGAAGATTAGACTTTGTCTTCAGCTCTTTCATCAGACTTTGTCTTCGGAAGCTCAGACTTTGTCTTCAGCTCTTTCATCAGACTTTGTCTTCGGAAGATAGTCTTCAGCTGTTGGCTTCAGCTGTTGTCTTCAGCTGTTGACTTCAGCTGTTGCCTTCAGCTGTTGACTTCAGCTGTTGCCTTCAGCTGTTGACTTCAGTTGTTGCCTTCAGCTGATATCTTCAACTGATGTTCTTCAGACTTTCGGAAGATCTCTTGCTTGGCTTCAGAAGCCCTTCAATGTAGCACCAAAAATGACTATGAAGTGGTTTTGGTTGCACCAGCCTTATTATGATCCAACAAACTCCCCCTAGGCTGATGCTACCAAAACTTGACTTCCCTCTTCTTCTCAAAGCTCTCAGCACCATGGAAAGTAAGTGTTTATCAGTGTCTTCATTCTTTCCTGATGTGGTGCTAAGAATCTTGTACAGATCCTTGGTAGACAAAACCTCCACTCTGTCTCCTTGGATTATGTGTACCCTTTGTTGTGGCCCTCTGAAAAGAGTTAGTTGATAGGAACTATAGTCATATTCCCATCTAACTATTAGTTCCAATTCAGGACCTTCCACCATCTGTAAAAAGGTTGTGCCTTTGGTGGTTGGTCTTTCCTTGTCTTCCACTCTTTTCAGCTTCAACTATTCTTCAATCTTGGCTCTTCTACTTTGTTCAGCCAAGTGGAGACCGCTGATATGATTTCTGATGTGTGCAGCAGTCTCAGAGTTGGAGGGATTAGAGAATGGCTTCTCTGCAAGCTCAGCAAGGTCAAATCTGCTGAGATGCAAAAGAGAAGTGGCATTGAGCCTGTTGGTTTCACCATTCTCCCTTTCCACAACAAAGTTGTGAGAAGGTTCATCGAACCTCCACTGGATTATAGCATTCCTAGGTCTAGGAGATTGACTTGAAATCCTGTCCTCTTTCCTTGTATCCAGAAGAGTCACCAGTCTCCTTCTTAGTCTCTTCTCCTCAGCATTGAGGGTATCGGAGTTGAGACCAAGAAGTCTTGCAGCCTAGCCCAAGGTATCTCTAGGCAACTCAAGAAATTGTCTTAGGGTGAGGGAGCTTGAAGAGTTATCAACATAGGTGATGTTGATAAGGTCTCCCTCACAGGAGATGCTGCTCAAGGTGGTGCGGTTGATGAGCCTTGTCTTGAACTCCTTTATTTCCTCAAAGGAGAGATGTTGAGGAGGCTGAGGGGATGGTCTTGGTTTTTGTTGGGTAGGTTTAGGTTTAGTGGTTTTGGGTTGTGTTTTAGGTTTTAGGATAGGTAGTTTGGGTGGTTGAGGTGATGTGGTAGGTTTGGGTAGAGTTGTGGGTTCAGGGGTGAAGGTTTCATCAGTGGTTTCGGTTTTAATGGGAAATGGGATTGGTTCTTCTGGTGTGGGTTGTGGTTTAGTGGTAGGTTGTGGTTGAGTGGCTGGGGTGAACACCATTCCCTGTACCCTCATGTACATCTCCTTCCTTTTCCCCAAACGGATGTCAGCTTTTATTTCACTGACTATCCGCTGGAGTGTCCTTTCTGACATAGGTCCCACCTGCCTACCAGAGAAGCCATGGGCCCGGAGATAGTCTTTCATCCAGGCTTTGTCGTTGGACTTCTTGGTGGCAGTGACCCCCTTCTCTTCCTCCCTCTGCTTCCTCTCCCTCATCTTTTCCCTGGCAGCTTTCTTCCTTTCCTTCTCCATTTGATCATGCTCTTTGTTATGGAGCAGCAGGATCATGTCATCATCATGTTGAGACAGTTCAGGAAGACTGAAGCCTCTTGAGAGCAGGAATTTAATCCTATCCTCTCTCAGCTTCAGGGCTGCTTTTCTTCTCTCTTCTTCTTCCCTCTCCAAGTCCAACCTGGCTTCTTCTTCTTGTTTTAGCCTGGTTGACCTCTCCAAATTCACCAACTCCTCTAGTGGTAGCAGGAGTACTTCCTCATTGGCAGCTCCCAAGCTTATGAGCTGGTCAATGAGTGCTGTCCTTCTCTTTGTGTTGATTTCTTCCTGATTGGCTGCTGTTGCCTTAGAACTGGCAGCTAGCAGTTTCTCAGTAGGAAACCTACCTTTCTTCTTGAGCTTCTCAATCCTTTCCTCCTCCTGAAGCTCTTCCACAGTCAATTTCCTTTTTCCTTTGTCTTTGACAGTGCTTGACTGTGGTGGTTCTTGGATGGAGGGTTGTGACTGAGAGAGTAGTTCAGCTGGTGTTTGGGTTGGAGGAATATCAGAAATGTCCTCCCTGCTCACCTCAGATGCTATTTCAGCAATAACATCTGTGATGGTCAGTTCCTCGGACATCTGGAATAAGCCTTCCGCAGCTTCTATTTCGGCCTCGGAAGACTTTTCTTGTTCTTCCGAGGCTTCAATGTCAGCTTCAGAAGCTTCATCCTGAGCTTCGGAAGATGAGACTGCTGCAAGTTCTGTCCCATCTGCTTTAGTTGCTGGGCCATCAGTCCCCATTTCCCCTCCGAAGTCAATCTCAGGTTCAATGTGGACCTTAGGTTGACCAACTTCTTCGACAGTGGTAGAAGGTGCAGTCAGTCTTAGAAGCTCCTCAGCCCCAAAGTATATAAGTGTGGTGTCGGGGCTGGGCTGTTCTAGGGATGATCTCAATACAAACTTTGTGAAAAGTCTGTAGAGATCTTGAAGCATCTTTGAGTCAATCTCTAGAAAGGATTGAGATGACTCAGGTAGTGTGATGAGTTGGGAAGTAAGGGATTGGGTCTGTGGTTCCTCAAGTGTTTGTCTCTGAAATTTCTCCCCCTTTTTGGTAGCATCATCTTGAGAGGTAGATGAGCTAGAGGAAGAAGTCAGTGAGACCTGAATTGGTACATGCCTAACAGACCTCTCCGTCTGCTTCTCAGCTAGTTTAGCCTTGAGGTTGTTAATCTCAAGTTGCTGAGTGGCAGTCCTTGATTCTAAGATCCTCACCTGTGATTCCAGGTTAGAGACCTTAGAAAGCAAGTACTGAAGTGTTAGTTGCATACTTCCCTCATCTTCATGAGAAGAATCACGGGGAGATGAGATAACATACCTAGTATGCTCACTCTCACCACCAGATGTGGCTTCTTGGCACCCTGGTTTCCTTTGCTCTGAGTCATCTCTTTCAGAGATGTCAATGGGCAAAGTTGCCGTAGACTCAGTCCTAATTATGTTACCACTGTCCTGAGAGCTCAATGAGAGACTCTGAGTAGTGGCAGCTGAGTCTATATGAGTCCCCTCCACATCAGTGGGACTCACCTCAGTAACTGGCTTCTGATGGGGGCTAGAGACAAGGGATCCCTCTTGGCTCTGTTGATCTTTCAGAGGGTGTTATAGATCAACTTCATGGCCATGGAGAGATGTAATCTCTTCATCAGTGCGGAGTAAAAGGTCAGTGAAAGAGAGGGTGGTTAGTCCTACTGACCCGGGACCTTGATCAATGTCTACAGGCATTGAGCCTATGGTGGGGCTGTCCCTAGAAGGCTGCACAGGGGAGTGTAGAGACTCACCTTGTGGGATTAAGGCTTGGGGTTCGGGCTCAGGGGTTTGAGACTGAGGAGGCTCAAAACCCACATTGAGGTTAAATGTGAAGGATGGTGTGACCTCGGACTGAGTGGGAGCCCATGATTCCACTCTAGCCCTTTGGGTGTGAACAGGAGGAGCTTGTTCAATCAGAGTAGATTGAACAAGGGTTCGTTTTGGACGTCTCTGATATGTAGCTTTGATGGGTAAAGAAGGTTTTGGAATTGTGGTGGATGTTGCTGGTGTGGGTTCATCACCTGTGGGGATAATAGGGATGTCACCAGTAGCTATGCGCTCAGTCATCGGTGGAGGTAATGGAGCGTACCTTCCAGTGAAGTTGATGGACATCTTCTTCAGAGTTTTGAAGATGGTAGGCCTCACTTGTGGAACAGTAAGAGCAGCTGCGCAGACAAGCTTACTCGGTTCCAGCTCACAGTTGATTATGTGTTGAATAAATCGGGGATACATGAAGAATGTATCCTTGCTCAGATTGCCGATAAGGTTGGTCAACACAAATCGTGAGTAGTTGAAGCGGAGAACTCTCACCAACCCATGAACTAGGCATCCTAGTTCATATGGGATTTGATCCCAACCCCTTGATTTATTGGAGAGGCAGTGCAGGATAATATGTAGCAGGAACTTCCAATGGTAAGAGAAGTTAAACTTGTAGACGGTAGACCTGCTCACATCCCCTCCATATCCCATGAGGATATAGGTGCCTTCCAAGTCTTCTTTGGGGAACTCAGTAGGAGCCCCATCATCGTGAAGCTCGAGATCTCCCTGATGAGTTGTTCTGTGATGACCAACTCTTGGCCACAAATGCGGGTTCTCAGTACTCGAACCTCATTCAGAACTACAGTTTGACCGTTACTCCAGAATTCGGACATATGGTTGGAGTATACGGTGGGGTTAACTGTTAGTGCAGTGAGGTATGTGGATTCGGTAAGAAAGGTGATGATTTGGGTGAAGTCGGCATCTCTTGACGAATCAAGTAATGCGACTTGGTTGTGATGAGGGTTTAGCGCCATTTAAGAGAAGGTAAGCTTGAATTTGGGTGAAATTGCAGGTTTGACAGTGAAGGGAACAGTTAGGGCAGTAAATTGGTAAAAGAAGATGAAATTGATCAGTCAAGATTATTTAAAGGGGATGAATTATGGTAGTGGCGGTAATAGGGTAACTGTTTGGGGTTACTGTGGGTGGTATGGTGGTTTACGGCGGAGAAATGATAGTGGCGGCAAGGATAATTTTAAATAATCTGACCATCATGAACAAAATCTTTACTTTTTACAGAGTGGGGCCCAAAAGATATCCGTTACATATAAAAACCTTTACTTCCGAATGTAAAACATTTCCGAAGGTAATTGTCTTCCGAAGTCAATTTCTCTTGCGAAGCAAGGCATTGCTTCCGAAGGTAAAATGGTCTTTTGAAGGTACTTTCTCTTCCGAAGGAAAGCATTGCTTCCGAAGGTAAAGTTATCTCTCCGAATGGAGAGTTTTATAAGCTTCGGAAGTAGATCTGATGTAAAATCAATCGCTTCTTCCGAGACCAAAAACTCTTCCGAGAAGACAATTTCCATTGAGGAATTTTGGCTTCGGAAGATATTCAAGAATATCTTCCGAGAGTTAATTCCTCTTCGGAAGGAATTTACACTTAGAATAATTTAAAGATCTTTTGTAACAGGGCTTAAATTGTACTGACACAAGACATTACACATTTAAAAAGCTTTTTCAAAAGAGGTAGTTAATCAATATTTATCATCCCAATAGCTGATATGAGATACTTAAATCTTTGTTCATCAAATGCCTTTGTGAATAAATCAGCATATTGTTCATTTGAGTCAACTTTGATTAACTTGATCAGATGTTTCTCATGAATATCTCTAATGAAATGATACCTGATATCAATGTGCTTTGTCTTGGAGTGCTTCACCGGATTCTCAGTAATGGAGATAGCACTATTGTTGTCAATATGGATAGGAGTAGTCATGAAGTTGAATCCATAGTCTAACATCTGATTTTGAATCCATAGCAGTTGAGCACAGCAGCTAGCAGCAACAATGTATTCAGCTTCAGCAGTTGATGTAGAGACACAGGATTGTTTCTTGCATTGCCATGAGATAATCCTTCCACCAAGAAATTGACATCCTCCTGATGTTGATTTCTTGTCAATGTTGCAGCCACCATAGTCACTGTCAGAATATCCATAGAGATTGAAATCACTATTTCTTGGATACCAGAGACCTAGTTTAAGTGCTTCTTTGAGGTATCTGAGGATCCTCTTTGTAGCAGCTAGGTGAGACACCTTTGGAGCAGCCTGATATCTTGCATAAATGCATGTGGCAAACATGATATCTGGTCTACTAGCAGTGAGATACATCAGAGAACCAATGATTGCTCTATACTGGGATGTTGATCAGTATCCTCCCCCTCAAGGTCAGGGCAAAGATTATAGTTTCTGGGTATGGGTGTCTTGGCTGGTTTACAATCCTTCATTTCAAATCAATCTAAGATGTCTGAGACATACTTAAATTGACTTATGAAGAACCCTTCCTTCATCTGTTTCACCTGAATTCCAAGGAAAAAGTCCATTTTTCCCATGGAACTCATCTCAAACTTCTGCTTCATAATGCTTTCAAAGTCCTTGTACATTTGGTCGTTTGAAGAACCAAATATGATGTCATCAACATAGACTTGTACAAGCAAAATGTCTTCTCCACTCTTTCTGATGAAAAGAGTCTTGTCAATGGTACCTCTATTGTATCCATTCTTCAGGAGAAACTGAGACAAGGTCTCATACCACAGCCTAGGTGCTTGGTGCAGCCCATATAGAGCTTTATCCAGTTTGCACACATAGTTGGGGTGCTGTGGGTCTTCAAATCCTGGAGGTTCACATACATAGATTTCCCTATCGATATCCCCATATAGAAAAGCACACTTGACATCAAGTTGGTAGACTGTGAAGTTCTTGGATGCAGCATAAGCAAGGAAGATCCTAACTGCCTCAAGTCTTGCAACAGGTGCAAAGACATCAGTATAATCAATTCCTTCCTCCTGGGTGTATCCTTGAACTACTAGTCTTGCCTTGTTCTTGATAATCAAGTCTCTATCATCTTTCTTGTTCCTGAACACCCATTTAGTGCCTATGGGTACTTGACCAGATGGTAGTGGGCATAGATTCCAGACCTTTTGTCTTCTGAATTGAAGCAGCTCCTCCTGTATCGATTCAACCCAACTACTATCCTTTAAGGCATCTTCCACCTTCTTTGGCTCCATCTGAGACAAGAAGCATGAGTACAAGCAGACATTCCCATGATGAGTTTTTCCTCTTGTTCTCACACCCTCAGAGACATTCCCTATGATGTTCTCAGTTGGATGAGTGTTATGAATCCTAATGCGAGGAATCACTTCCAGTTGCAGAGATAAGTCCAGATTGGACATATTCTGATCAGGAACTGGATTACTCTATCCAACTGCTGTTTCAAAGTCATTCAATGAGGACTGATTGAATGATTGAGAAACATCATCAATGGTTGGTTGTGAAGTAGTATTAACAGTTGCCTGTTCCTTCAGAATACTAAGAGGTCTGGGAAGCTCAAATAGTTGATCTGCATCAGCATCAGCATCACCTTGAGCACCTGTTCCAGCTGAAACATTCTCACAAGATTGTTTAGAATAGTTTGGAAACAATTCTAAATCAAAGATATACTCAGGTTCATTCCCCCTAACACAAGGAGTGTGCTCATTAACAACTATATTGGATGACTCCTCAAATTGTTGATTCTTGATGTTGTATACTCTATAAGCTTTGGAGCTAGAAGAGTATCCAACAAAGATAGCATCATCTGACTTCTCAGCAAACTTTTCTAAGTTGTCCTTTGTGTTAAGTATGGTACACCTGCAGCCAAAGGACCTTAGAAAGCCAATGAACGGTGGTCTCTTGTTCCATAACTCATAAGGGGTTTTTCCATGGGGCTTAACTACAAGAACCCTGTTCTGCACATAGCATGCAGTGCTGACTGCCTCTGCCCAGAATGTTAGAGGCAGCTTTGAATCAGCTAACATGGTTCGAGCAGCCTCAATAAGTGTCCTGTTCCTCCTCTCAGCAACACCGTTTTGTTGAGGAGTTCTGGGAGCACTATATTGTCTGGCAATCCCTTTTGAGTCACAAAATGAGTCAAGAACAAAGTTCTTAAACTCAGTCCCTTGATCACTTCTAATGATCTTAACCTTGTGATCAATTTGATTTTCTATTTTAAGAATAAAAGATTTTAAAGTTTCAGCAGTTTCATCTTTACTTCTTAAAAAGAATACCCATGTAAATCTTGTAAAATCATCAACTATCACAAGGCAGTATGATTTCCTTCCAATGCTCATTATACTTGTGGGACCAAAGAGATCCATGTGCAATAAGTGTAGTGGAGTAGTGATAGAGTTAACACATTTGGATTTATGAGATGATCTGTGTTGTTTCCCTTTCAGGCATGCAACACAGTTATCTTTGCAGAAAAATTCCTTTTTAGGCAAACCATGTACCAAGTTATTTTTAGCCAATTTATTCATTGTTTTAAAATTCACATGATACATGCGTTTATGCCATAGTGTTGACTCATCACTATCAGCTTTGGAAAGAAAGCATGATACTTCACCCATAGGAGAAGCATTGTTCATATCCAGCTTGTACATATCCCCTTTCCTGGGAGATCTAAGAAGCACCAATTCCGGAGGAATTGTCATCCCTGGTTTGAGGATAATGCACTCATGTTCTGTGAAAAGCATCTGATGCTTCTGGTCACAGAATTGAGAAACACTTAACAGATTGTGTTCAAGCTGTTTGACAAAGTGAACTTTGTCAATGTTTATTCTGCCATTGGATATACTTCCTCTGCCAGAAATATATCCTCCGGCCTCACCTCCAAATTGGACAGGCCCTCCATCAAAGTTCTAGAATTGTTGAAGGAGAGATCTGTTCCCTGTCATGTGCCTGGAGCATCCACTATCTACAATCCAGACATTGTTGTTCTTGTCAAATGGACGTCCCTGCACATAAGATGAGATGGTTAGTTTTGTTTGGAAGCCCAAGCCTTGCAGGTCTTGGGCTCTTCCAAAGAGAGTGACATAATTGAACCAAAGGATATGCATTGGGGTTCAATAGAGGTCGTTAAAGAAGAGGTTTGGGCTGCAGCATCTTCTTTGATCTTCCAATCCATCCCTTGGTTGATCTTTGAGGATGAGCTTGTTGAAGCTTTTGCAGCATGGTCTTCTTCCGAAGCTTCTTTCTTTTCAGAAGAAGCCTTCACCACCTTTTCTTCCGAAGTAGTCTTCTTCTGAGAAGGTTTCAAGGGAGCCTTCTTGTTCTTCCGAACCTTAGAAGGTTTGGCTTCCGAAGCCATTTTCCCTTCGGAAGGAGTACTTCCTTCCGAAAGCAACTTGGCTTCCGAGACCAACTTTCCCTTTTTCATCATTTGGACCTTTTGAAGTGGTCCAACTGAGAAACCTTCTCTGACTCCTTCTTTTCTAACATTATTTGCATAATGTGTGCTTGCTGGATTGTAGTAACAATCTTTAGCCATGTGGTTGTGCAGACCACACATTATGCAGGCAATGTTAGCCTTCTGGGAACTTGCAGGTTGCTGTTTCTTGGGTTTCTTCTCTTCATCAGCAACTTTCCCTTTCAACTTCTGATCCTTCAGTAGGACAGGAGTGCTGGTATTACACTCCTTTCCTAAATCAGGAGTACCTACCACTTGAAATCCGGCAGAAATGAAGCCACCCTTTTGCTTTGGGTCGATCTTAAGCTTGGACTCTGCAACCTTCTTGGCAGTCCTTTTAGCAGCTTTAGCTCTGCTTCTTCTTGCCTTGGTGGTTAGGATTTGGTCTTCACAGGTGGAGATGAGTGTATCCTCCAGTTTCTCCCCTGTGGTGGCCACTATTTTTGCCTCCTCCTCTGGTTCCAATGGAGAAGGATCAGCAGTTGGAACCTCTTGCTCTTCAGTACCACATCTAGGTAGTCTAATAGACTCATAAGAGTGTGGTGGAGCTATTTCATTGGTTCCCAACCCTTCTTTGTTTTGATAAAACATTTTGGAATGAGAGGATGATGCAAGAATAGTTTGGAAGCTTTGCTCAGCAATAGCTTGCTTCCTGGCCTGAGCCTCAGCAGTGACTAACTGGGCTTGAACTTCAGATAGTTTGGATATCAGATCTTTGATTTGAGTCTTATAGTTGGTCTTTTCGTGTTTTAAAAGAGATACAGTTTTCTCTAACTCTTCAATTTTCTTTTGATAGTCAGATTCAGCTCTCTTAAAATCAGATTTTAGCACATTTAAAGACTCAACCTCAGATCTGATTTCCGAAATGTAATCCTTATAAAGTTTAACTTTAGCAATACAGGCAGCGGTACAAAGATGTTCATATACCTGATCATCATCTGTTCCGGCCATGAGTGCTTGAGCGGGAGTCACATCCTGTACCATGAAGCTCCAGTCAACTTCTTAAGCTACAGCAGCTGTTTCAGTTGACTTCTCTTCATGCTTTGAAGCAGTGGGATGTGTGGAGGCCTGTGGGGTTCCCGGGTTATTCTTGGGAGCCTTGCATTCCCTAGCAAAGTGACCAAGTTGGTTGCAGTTGTAACACTTTACTTTGCTCTTATCAAACCCAAACTTGCTGTTGACTGGGTTTTGAGGGAATTGCCTTCCAGTTCTCTTGAAGAACTTCTTCGCTCTGTAAGTTAAAAGAGCCATCTGTTGGACAATGTCCACATACTCCACATCATCTGGACTGAAGCACTCAAGATCATCAAAGCAGTATTGAAAATC
>CM044017.1:34474868-34589868 GCA_024085815.1 Flaveria linearis | reverse complement strand
AATTTTAGTAAAAATATATTAAGTAAAATAATTTATACAAATTATTTAAAAATAAAGAAAATACTCAAAAATACAAATAATTCGGGAAAATTCTAGAAAAAATCACAGAATGACTCTTTTGAGATATAAAAGCTCCATGAATTATTTGGTATTTTATTTCCTTATTATGTTTGAAAAATGAATTTTTAAGTGATCTGTAGTAGAAAAATCTAAATAAATACTTACATAGTATCATAAATCGTGAAAGATTCACTGAAGCTATGATAAATCATTTTAATTAGATGTTATAAATTTCATAATTGTTGGAATTATATAACTATTTTTAATGAATTTTGGGAATATTATAGGAATTACAGAAAACAATCTGTTGTGAATTGGACATCATAAATTTTATGGAATAATGTAAACTGTTGAAATAATATTCTGTAAATGTTTGAGAATTTTTGGATAGCAGTAGATATTTTTTGTGATTTATGGAGACTTTAAAATAATTATAACAATTTATATATAGTAAAGTGAAAATTGATAATTTTATGGTGATATTAGCTGATTATTTTACAGCTAAATTTCTGGAACTTGTTATATCTAAAGTTCTAAAAATTTTAAAGAAATTTTTATCTAACTTATGAATTATTTTATAGGTTACAATTTGGAGAAACGGTGAGACTCATAGCCCCATTTTGATATTTTGTAAAGTTTTGGGGAAAAAAGCATACTGATTATGATGATGCATTATTTTTGAAAATATTTTGAGACTTACTGTCATTTGTGATACAACCATTAATTCGAAAGAGGAACCGTCTGATAATATTAGTAGCGCTACTTAGGAGAATATTTGCACCAACAGGATGAGTGTTGTGATGCTATTTTCCTGCACCTGCCGAATGAGGGTTGAGATGTAATATTATCTGATCTTGTGAATTATTTTGTGACAGTATGATAATGTGTGTGAGTAGGTTTGGTTGTAATTGGTGCATCAATAAAATGTCTTATCTGGATATAAACCTATGATCTCACCAACTTTATGTTGACTATTTAAGTATACTTTTGTGACACCCCCCGCAGGAAGGTGTACGAGAGCCGCAACGTGATATTGTCCGCTTTGGCCGCAGCCTCACGGATTTAAAACGCGTCACGATGGGGAAGGTATCCAGCCCCTTATAAAGAGACTTTCGTTCACCTGCCCAACCGATGTGGGATGAGTCATAGCCATATTTCAGGCATGTGTCCATCCACCCACCGAAGTGAGACCAGCGTCCTCGCTGGCACAACGGCCCGGCCCTGGCTCTGATACCAACTGTGACACCCCCCGCAGGAAGGTGTACGAGAGCCGCAACGTGATATTGTCCGCTTTGGCCGCAGCCTCACGGATTTAAAACGCGTCACTTTGGGTGAGATGAGTAATAGCCCTCCCCTTGTGGGAGTATTTGCAGGCATGTGTCCATCACCACCCACCGAAGTGTACATCAGAGTCGCACAGCGGTGTGATACTGTCCTCTTTGCCCACAGGCTCAAGGCTTTAAACGCGTCACGATGGGGAAGGTATCCAGCCCCTTATAAAGAGACTTTCGTTCACCTGCCCAACCGATGTGGGATGAGTCATAGCCATATTTCAGGCATGTGTCCATCCACCCACCGAAGTGAGACCAGCGTCCTCGCTGGCACAACGGCCCGGCCCTGGCTCTGATACCAACTGTGACACCCCCCGCAGGAAGGTGTACGAGAGCCGCAACGTGATATTGTCCGCTTTGGCCGCAGCCTCACGTTGCGGCTCTCGTACACCTTCCTGCGGGGGGTGTCACAGTTGGTATCAGAGCCAGGGCCGGGCCGTTGTGCCAGCGAGGACGCTGGTCTCACTTCGGTGGGTGGATGGACACATGCCTGAAATATGGCTATGACTCATCCCACATCGGTTGGGCAGGTGAACGAAAGTCTCTTTATAAGGGGCTGGATACCTTCCCCATCGTGACGCGTTTAAAGCCTTGAGCCTGTGGGCAAAGAGGACAGTATCACACCGCTGTGCGACTCTGATGTACACTTCGGTGGGTGGTGATGGACACATGCCTGCAAATACTCCCACAAGGGGAGGGCTATTACTCATCTCACCCAAAGTGACGCGTTTAAAGCCTTGAGCCTGTGGCCAAAGCGGACAATATCACGTTACGGCTCTCATACACCTGTGTCGGCCGTTGTGCCAGCGAGGACGCTGGTCTCACTTCGGTGGGTGGATGGACACATGCCTGAAAATATGGCTATGACTCATCCCACATCGGTTGAGACCAGCGTCCTCGCTGGCACAACGGCCCGGCCCTGGCTCTGATACCAACTGTGACACCCCCCGCAGGAAGGTGTACGAGAGCCGCAACGTGATATTGTCCGCTTTGGCCGCAGCCTCACGGATTTAAAACGCGTCACATTGGGGAAGGTATCCAGCCCCTTATAAAGAGACTTTAGTTCTCCTTCCCAACCGATGTGGGATGCAAATGGCCATGTTTCAGGCATGTTTCATCCACCCCCCCTAAGGGAGCCCAGCGTCCTCGCTGGCACAACGGCCCGGCCCTGGCCGGAGCGGCTCCGGCCATCTCCCAAACCGCAAAATTCGGTCTTTTTCCAGTCCAAAACCGTTCCCAAACCTTTCTAGAACGAAGTTCGAACCTTAATCACACTTTAATTCGAGTTATAGCGGGTAACGGTTGTCGAATGAGCTTGGTAACCGCTCGACATCAATCCTTTAACCGTTCGTCAATTAAACTCCAATAATAATCAAATTAATCAAACGTAAACAATCATTTCACTATCCTTAACCTATCCTCGATTCCCAATCCACCTGAAAACACACAAACATCAAAGATGATCCACACCTCTGTCGCGATCTACAATCGCGGGTTCACCACCATTCGGATGTCCTAAAGTGAAATTAAGTGAGGGCATAGAACCAAGGACTTCACCCAAAGCTTCACCCGAAGTTAATTTGATTAACGACAACAATATCACGTTGCGGCTGATGGACACATGCCTGAAATATGGCTATGACTCATCCCACATCGGTTGGGCAGGTGAACGAAAGTCTCTTTATAAGGGGCTGGATACCTTCCCCACCGTGACGCGTTTTAAATCCGTGAGGCTGCGGCCAAAGCGGACAATATCACGTTGCGGCTCTCGTACACCTTCCTGCGGGGGGTGTCACAGTTGGTATCAGAGCCAGGGCCGGGCCGTTGTGCCAGCGAGGACGCTGGTCTCACTTCGGTGGGTGGATGGACACATGCCTGAAATATGGCTATGACTCATCCCACATCGGTTGGGCAGGTGAACGAAAGTCTCTTTATAAGGGGCTGGATACCTTCCCCATCGTGACGCGTTTTAAATCCGTGAGGCTGCGGCCAAAGCGGACAATATCACGTTGCGGCTCTCGTACACCTTCCTGCGGGGGGTGTCACAGTTGTGAACGAAAGTCTCTTTATAAGGGGCTGGATACCTTCCCCATCGTGACGCGTTTTAAATCCGTGAGGCTGCGGCCAAAGCGGACAATATCACGTTGCGGCTCTCGTACACCTTCCTGCGGGGGGTGTCACAGTTGGTATCAGAGCCAGGGCCGGGCCGTTGTGCCAGCGAGGACGCTGGTCTCACTTCGGTGGGTGGATGGACACATGCCTGAAATATGGCTATGACTCATCCCACATCGGTTGGGCAGGTGAACGAAAGTCTCTTTATAAGGGGCTGGATACCTTCCCCATCGTGACGCGTTTTAAATCCGTGAGGCTGCGGCCAAAGCGGACAATATCACGTTGCGGCTCTCGTACACCTTCCTGCGGGGGGTGTCACAACTTTTTTAGGTGAAAATGACTAATAATATAGACTTTTCCTTTGATGTTTACAATGGATGGGGTGAAGTTGCGGGATGAGTATGTGTTAGTCTAATAGTTAATATCTACGATGGCAGCGTGATAGTGGATACACATTTTCATCGTACTTGAAGATGTTAGCTAAATAATATGTTGTAATAAGGGTTATATCAAATTTTGACTTATATGTAATGATGTAATCCAAATTATAATATATATATGTATGAAGTATGTGTTTTATGTTTTCATATTATTGTGATTTAAATTTCTTATAATCAATTGCGTTCTGAACAAGCAAGTCACATTCAATTATCGCTTCACGCTTCCGCTGGGATGTGACACAAATATATATATACATATATATACATGTATATAAATGTATATATATACATATATATACATGTATATATATGTATATATACATACACATATATATACATATATGTATACATAGATATACATATATATATATATATAGATATATATACATATATATACATATACATATATATACATATACATAGATAGATATACATATATATACATATATACATATGTATACATATATATACATATATACATATACATAGATATGTATACATATATACATACATACATATGTATACATATGTATACATATATATACATATATACATATGTATACATATGTATACATATATCTACATATATACATATGTATACATATGTATACATATATCTACATATATACATATGTATACATATATCTACATATATACATATGTATACATATGTATACATATATCTACATATATACATATGTATACATATGTATACATATATGTACATATATACATATGTATACATATATATACATATATATACATATGTATACATATGTATACATATATATACATATATATACATATATATACATATATACATATATATACATATATATACCCATATATATACATATATATACATATATACATATGTACATATATATATATATATATGTATATATATACATATATATACATATATACTAGTAAGGAACCCGCGCGATGCGGCGGCGGCATCGACGATATTTTACAATGCGATATTCGTTTTCTGAATACTTGCGTGGCTTATATTGTAGAGTCTATTCTCGTTTTCTGAATACTTGAGCATCACAAAACTCAATTGAATAATAGCACACGAATAAGAAAATATTTTTCATAAACATAGTAGGGCACCCGCGCAATGCGACGGCGACAATAATTTAATATCCCCATATCCGTTTTTTGTTAGCTTATCGATCCTCTTGTGAATCTAGAGGTGAAACTCGTTTTTTTCCCAAAACCGGTTTTGGTTTGAAACCGAACTGGTTTTTTTTGTCATGGAGTCAAACCGGTTTTTCTTCAAACCGGTTTGGGTTATAAATCGGTTTAGCTCACTAAATACCCAAACCTGTCAAACCGGTTTGAAACCATATTTTTTAAATAAACTGGGTTTTTTTACCCACGAAACGCTGCGGTGGCGCCAACTTTACCCAAACATATCCCGCGCGACGCTGTGATGACGTCAATTTTAAACATATGACTTGTTTTACTCAAAAGACCAACGGCATGGTAATGTTATTTTACATAACAATAGCATATCGAAATGAACATAATTAAATTTTTATATTCAAATGAAAAGACCAAGTAAATTCCTAAAGTTTCAAAAATGTATACATGAATATAAAAAAGGATGCTAACACATTAGATGGTATTTCTTTTTTCGTTAAGTTGCAGAAAATTTCAAAGGCTAAACTATAGCTTCTGTTTTTTTAGGGGGCCTCAGAAGAAACATACTAAACCGATTAAAGTTCCAAGTTTGCCAATATGGTAAATTTAACAAATATTATCAAAGAATCGTTTACTTGTTTGTAGCAAGCTCTACATATTGGTACTTGCTACTTATAATTTCCATTTGCATCAACAAAAACAAAAACCAAAACCAAAAATAAGAAAAAAAAACATGTTATTCTATAAAGAATGTTATCATGAACTGCTGATAAAGAATAGATAAATAAGACTCATATTGTTTCACAGTTAATGAAATGTGGAGTAAAATAGGATGTAAATAAGATGACTCACAAGCTTATTGGTTCAAAGTCTACTTCTTAGATGAAATTAAGGGGCACCTACAAGATGAGGGTCCTAATAGTAACTTGTCCATGAAGGGCATTTACACTATTCTTCTCCACAAAAATTACAGGACCTGCAAATAAATGTTATATGATATTCATTGACATGTAAATAAGTTATAATGAAACAATATGTGAATTGCCATATTCAAAATGATGGTTATCTTAACTTACCTCGTGATAGATAACATGCTTCTCATAACAGTAGGCTAATGCAAGAGTAAGGCTAGCAATGTACTACAGAACACCACCTATGAATATATTTACCAAATCAAATGAAATCATATATATTAGAAGCCCTAAATCTGATGAAATCATATTAGAAGTCCTACAAGCATAGAACTCGGCTATTCTCCTAACTAAGTGCTAAGCTACTTAATTAGTGGCCATAAGATTGCAATAATCAAGATATAACAGCAACACAACCTATACATAGAGAAGAGGGACAAACCCATAAGGGTGTTCAGATAAATCAAGTGCATTCTCTATGATCTGATTCATTAATCGCTCTTTAGATGCTTCATCTGCATGTAACACACATAATTGTAGCACGCAACATCCGCTCTTATCAGTAGCAATGTCTAGACAGTTGTCAGCTACAACATTGAGAATTGGCTGCAACAATGAATAATTGGTTTCAAAACAAGTTAAGAGCATATGAAATATTCAACACTACCAGTACACATTAATCCCACATATTATGTTGACTATCAGACAAGTTAACTTCAAAAACATGTAAAGTAAGTAAAGAATATATTATAAGCATCAAATCAAATTATACTCAATAAAAGTAACAACACTATGATAAACATAAAGACATAACTGATATACCTGCACTTCATCAACATTGAAGGATTTCAAGCAATGCTGAATGACATGATGACCATTAGTATTTTTGTCAATGTCAGTGTGATCCTGCTAAGTGCTGATACGATCAGAGACCGATGTTCAGCTGTCTTGAGAAGTTCAATCAGTTTCTGCATTGCTTTAGTTCTGAAACAAGAATCCATATGCATTAGTACTTCTATTGATTCATAAATATATGAAAGAAAACAACTAAACTGATACTATACCCATGAGAATTGAGGTAAATATTGGTCAGATTGGCATCATCGCTTATCACAGAAACAACAATATGTGCCATTTGTCTCTCATTACACACTTTAAACAACTTCTGAGCAAGATAATTCATCGATGCATCGGTCATGAGCTCAAAATATGATCTTTAACCTCATTGAAAATAATCTCAATGTCTTCATCCTTTCCACCTTCACACTTAGTCTGCAAGAATTGACACCCTTCTTGATCTTTAGCCACCATACATATCTTCCCCCTTATATCTTTCAAAGACGCCAGAAACTTAGCCCTCTTCGGTTGCTGCCCAGATTGAACCAGATGACTCTCAATAGGGTTTGTGATATGATCAAGAACATTACTAAAACCCCTAGGACTCAAACCACAGTTATCCCTCCGACTACTCTTCGGATTACAACATGAATCATGACATCTGATGTTGCGGTTAACCGCCACAGGACATCCTACCGGATTGTTGAGGGAATTGGATCCCATAATGGATGGAGAAGAGGGCAAGAAAGACCGTGGGTGGTGGTTTGGTGACGATATATTCAGGCGTCTGAAATCGATCTCAAGATTCCGGTGATCACTTAGGGTTTCAAGAAAACCATTCATCGATGATCGGTGATGATCAAAACCTGCAACTCCTGGATGATTATTATTATTATTATTATTACCAGAAGGATTTACCCAAAAAATGTTGATAAAACACAAGTAAATATTCAATGTCTTCAATGATAAACTCCTAAATTTTACTAAATAAAGCTTAGAGAAGAAAATCAGAAGCAAATCAAAGTCTGATGTTGATCTAACGATCAACACTTACCCGCAATGGAAGTGGGGATGGAGGCTTTGTAGAAAGAATCAACACATGTGAGACAAATATGAAGATGAAGAATCGATGTATCAAGCACAGGTGATATAGGATGGAAGCAACATGTGTTGGGGAAGAAGAAGATGACGATGAAACTGGTTGGAGAAGGAGGATCGATGGCGGTGGTCGTGTAGCAATTCCGGTTGCCAGATCTGAAGTCACGAAACATGAGGGCAATGGGTAAGGGTTTTGTTGAGAGCCTACTAAATGCTTTTTGAATTTTGAATCTACTTTCTCCATTGGACTATGCATAAGGTATTGTACCTAATGCTTCAAGGGTTGTAAAACTCTTAATTTTAAGAGTTTTGTGTAAAATGACATCCATGCCCTTCCTATATCCATATTAATATAGTATAGATATGTATATATATACATATATAGATATGTATATATATACATATATACATATATACATATATACATATACATATATACATATATATATATGTATATATATACATATATATGTATAGAGGGAGGTTCCCCTACAAATTAATTTTTGCCTAAGTATGCTAAGAAGTAATCTTAGCCTTCTAATTATCTAATTAAGGGCTAAGATCAAAGTATAGAAAAAATAAGTAATCAAGGGTAATTTGGGTATTTTATTACATTACCCACAATTGTTGACTTTTTAAAATTTCCCCCGTATTTTTTAAATGCTAATAACTTTTTCATACGACATTATTTTTTTAAATAAATTACACCATAAAATCAAGCATTTTTTTCTCTTTAATTTGAGTATAGTATTACTATAGTTTTTTAAAAAAAATCAAATTATGTGACGTTGTGCTACATTTTTAACGTTTTTGTGCTGCATTTCATAAAACAGCACAAGGCTGTGCTGTATTTCATAAAATAGCAAAAGGCTGTGCTGCATTTTATAAAACAGCACAAGGCTGTGCTGTGTTTCATAAAACAGCACAAGGCTGTGCTGTGTTTCATAAAACAGCACAAGGCTGTGCTGTGTTTCATAAAACAGCACAAGGCTGTGCTGTGTTTCATAAAACAGCACAAGGCTATGCTGTGTTTCATAAAACAGCACAAGGCTGTCCTGTGTTTCATAAAACAGCACAAGGCTGTGCTGTGTTTCATAAAACAGCACAAGGCTGTGCTGTGTTTCATAAAACAGCACAAGGCTGTGCTGTGTTTCATAAAACAGCACAAGACTGTGCTGTGTTTCATAAAACAGCACAAGGCTGTGCTGTGTTTCATAAAACAGCACAAGGCTGTGCTGTGTTTCATAAAACAGCACAAAAACGCACGAATCATCTCAGAAAAGTGAGGTGAGAGTCCAGAGTTGTTTATCACCGAATACAACACAATACAGCACAAAACAAGAAGTGATTCCAATCGAAATGAATACAGCACAATACAGCACAATACAGCACAAAACAAGAAGTGAATACAGCACAATACAGCACAATACATAAAAAGTGTTGTATTTCATAAAACAGCACAGCTTTCATAAATAGTTAGATACACAGACCTTGGGCTCTTCATCAATGGAGGATATGAGATCGGTTAGATACACAGACTTTTTAGAACCGAAGCTGTTGAAGGTAGGATCACTTTGAACGGTGAACAGTTGGAATCGAAGCTGTTGAAGGACATAGGTTTATCATAGATGTGATCCTATACGCACATGTTGACATCGGGAATAACGTAAGCTGAAATCACCTTCAATCGGAAGCTGTTCCGATCGATCAACGTTTCTTCTACAGTTAACAGTTGAAGGTGCTGCAACGCATCGCACAAACCGGAAGCTGTTATACATCACAACAGTTGGAATCGAAGCTGTTGAAGGACACCGCGGCGTCTCTAGCGGAGAACGCCGCCGTGTATCAATCGGAACTGACATCATTCACGATCCAATCATACTCTTTCTCGATGAACCGACATCAGGCCTCGATTCCACCGGTTCGTACATGGTGGTGAAGGTGCTACAACGCATCGCACAAACCGGAAGCATCGTGGTTATGTCCGTACACCAGCCAAGCTATCGTCTTCTCGGTTTACTCGACCGGATCGATCGATTGAAGCCCTAATCGATCGGATGTGATGGAGGGAGATGGTTGGGGGAGATGGTGGTTGGTTACAGATTGTGCTGCATTTTGATAAAATACAAACGGGACTAATAAGTGTGTTTTAGGACCATAATGCCCTTTAACCCTAATTTTAAGAGTGCCACATGTCATGTTCTTATTCCTTCTTAGCATACTTAGGCTTATTAGAACCTCTACCTATATGGTATATATATACATATATATATATATATATATATATATATATGTTTGTGTGTGTTTTCAAAGTGCATGTAGGATGGGCATGTAGTCATCTCGATCTTGATGGCAACTTCTATGCTTTTCCCAGTCCCATCGTTTTGTACAAATGAGATTTAAATATTATATGTTGGGGTCTTCATTTTTTGGAAGTTATTCTAATAAAAAACGCATTTTTAAAGGAAGTACAATTTTGGTTTTTCACTAATATGTTCTCTCACATTTTTAGCATGGAAAAGTAGTTGATCGCTTTGAGTAAAATATCATTTTAGGTGACCTTTGTTTGAAAAAATAAGTGGCGAACCCTACAATTGTGACAGGATGCTAAAATTTGTAAGGCTCGATTTCAATGACTTAAACATTAATATTCACTAAGCGAAAAAACTTGATATCAAAACATTAATACAAATAATCATGGGTGGGCAACTTGTTATAACTTGGTTGGTCCAAGAAAAAAAGCAAACACAAATAAAAATTGAGAAGGTCTTTTGGTAACTTTTGAAGGGTAGTATGGCAAGTTCTGATCGGCCACAAATAAAATGAGGGGGGCCATTGGCAAACAAAGTGGTGTCTTAACCCTTTGTTGTCCTATGTAGCTTTACTATGAAATCCTTTGCATGGTTTTATGGTGTCATAACCCTTTGTTGTTTGGTATAGCTTGGCTATGAAATCCATGACAATGTGTTCTCATTTTAATTCAAGTATATCGAGTGACTAGGTCTTATCATAAGGCTTTTGGTCTTAGACTTGCAAACAAATCAAGCATGCACTTATTCATATAACTATCAATTTCTCACTTCATATAACAGCACCGGTAAATCTTTTAGTAAATCTTTCTTTAGATACTGATATATCTTAGTAGTGTCTGGATTACTATAATATATGACATGTGAGATTCGAATGATATCCTTTTCTTGTATAGGAAATCCACGATCAGCCAATCTTGGTTTTAACAACATATGTGTTTTCTGTCAGATTCACCACATGTCGTACCTTCCTTTCCTTCGTGATCTTCTATGCCTTGAGCGCGTCCACCAGGCTTCATTGATTTGTTTTGCTCAGTCTACAATTACAACTACTTGATGTGCCGCCGTTGACGAAAACCGTTGATGGGAATCTGGTTTTTGGTTGGAATTCTTCATGCTTTCTATCTAATCTTCCTTTTATGGCTTAATTGATGGCTAACACTTAATATTCGTACCAAACCAACCTTAGTCGACTTCTAGACAACCTTGAATCATTCAATTCATAATCATAATCACATTTGATGGATGAGTTATCATAAAACAATCACAATGGACAATCCCTCACCTTTCTTTGGTTGATACTTTGATCAAATGTATCTTCCCAAGCCTTTTGGAAGTCGATGATAAAAAGAATTGGGAAGGGGGATTTTGATTTTTGCTTAGAGTGTATGGGGAAAAAGTGAGTTCTCTTGTAACTTCACATTTAATCACTCTTCAATTATTTATTAACATTTTATGTTCAAATCTTTTACATAAGTTTTGTTTTTTTATTGTTTACTTTTCATCATACAAGCTTACATGAAATTTGGGGATGTTACGCGAAACCTTAGTAATGATAGTAAGTCTTACAAATAACGTATTATATGTCACCCTTATTACGACTCTCAAGTTCTGTTTCATCTCAACGTACTTATGAGGTATCATAACATTCAGTTGATTAACAAATTGATGTTTTTGGTTCTTATTTTGGGCTATGTATGATTTAACAGATTGATGCTAATAATCTTGATTAGTTCACAACTTACAGACTGGATTAGTTTGATAGTGCTGATTAGTTCTTATAATTTGATCACAACTTAAGACTTGATTAGTTTATTAGTTAATGCGACTAGTTGATTGCACTCATCTTCACTTGATTAGTTTATCTGAGAGCGGATTTGTTGATTAGTAATTTAACAATTTGTTGATTTGTTTTAGCAAAGAAACTTGAAAAACAGGTCTTGATAATTCTTTTTGTTTTAAGCCTTCAAAATGGTTAAGTTCACCTTAGATCAACTTCTCTTAAATGATATACAAGTCCTTAAACACAAAGCCCAACCTTCGGATTAACTTCCAAGACATGGGGCACAAGTCCTTAAATAAAGTAGAAGCTTCAAGTCAACTTCCTCAAAATAGGTCAGGTTAGAATATAATAGTTCTAGAGTACAAAGTTTAGTGTTAGTTTCCCTACACATTATCCAAATCCTAAAGGCATGCCCCGGAGGCCTGGACCAAGAGTACCTCTAAGGTTGTAAACGAACCGAACGAACACGAACATGGTCTTGTTTGTGCTTGTTCATTAAGAAACTAACTTGTTAATGAACTGTTCACGAACACTTACCGAATAAGAGTTTTTGTTCATCTTCGTTCATTGAGAAAATAAATCTATTCATGAACTGTTCACGAACATAAATAGAGACAAAGGAACACACATATATATTCATTAACATTAATGAACACAAACGGAAATTCCTAAAACAAACAAATACAAAGCATCGTATATTGATTTTATAATTAAAATCACAAACATTATGTAATATTCGCCAAATATAAATATGTTCTTGCCATAATTATCTAAAAAATAACTTTAAAATGAACGAACACAAACAAAAGTTAACAAACACCTTATCGAACATTCACGAACATAAATGAACCGCGGCTTCTATTCATGTTCGTTTGTTTGACTAAACGAACAAAATTTTCTTGTTTATGTTCATTCATTTATTAGACGAACAAACATAAACGAACTTTCCGGTGAACAGTTCACGAACTATTTGCTGAATATTTGATTCGTTTACAGCTCTACTTTAGGTCTATCCTATGAAAAATGAACATGTAGCTAACATGGGATGCCACAATCAATTTGCTAGCGAAATGATAGCTCAAGAAATGTAAGCACCACTACACTCAACGTTGTCCAAAACCAATACTAGGTGTCAATAATATTATGTGACATCCTGCGCACAAGGTCTTTAGCCATACCGATATCGACAACCTAGCATAAGAGTTTGAAAGACTCAGGGTATAAAAACCACCTCTTCGTACGAGGAAAGGGTAAGCAATTCTCTCCTAACCATTTACTTTTAATCTTGTTTTTTTAACACATACTTGTTCTGACATCAGATGTTGATCATATGAAGAATTTCTTTATGTAAGTAACGAGAATGTTTTTTTGTTTGCGCATAAATGTCGCGCGTCATCTGGCCTTGGCGTGGAACTATATGCAGCGTTTTTGCTAGATCTAATCTCGATGAAGATTTACACAGCTAGACGCCAAGTCCCAAAGGCCTCATGTTATTGTGAAACACAATCAGAAAATGAAAATTTAAATTGTTGATTCAAAGAACTTATTGAAACTACTTATTTCTAGAAAGGTCGGTGACATTTGCCACCGGTTAAAAACCACCCCTAACGTTTCTTGAATTGAAATTTTTTAATCCTAAATTTTTTTATAAAACTTTAAGAAATGTCACTTTTACCCAGATTCTAAAGCCTCATATTTACTTTTTGTACATTTTTAATTTATAAAACTAATTTTTTATGTCCTTATTTTTATGCACTTGTTGATATAAATCCAAGTTCGTCTACTTTATGACACAATTGTTTGGATACGAGTTGAGTCAAGTATAAAATGTTTTCGTGCTAATTTTTATGTACGCTTTGAGTTGGTTTATGTTTCGACGTAGATTTTATTTGAAATCAAATAAGGTCGAATTTAATATGTTTTCATTCAATTATATAAATTCGAGTAACTTTATGTTCCTGTGACACCCTACACATATCCCACATCGGCCGTGGACAGGAGAGATTCCTGGTTCATAAGGAATGTCTGGCCTCTAATATCAACAACGCGTTTTGGGCGTATTGGCTGTGGATGAGAGGAGAACTCCACAGTTAAGCGTGCTCAGGTGGGAGCAATCCAGGGATGGGTGACCTCCCTGGGAAGTTTTCACCCGGGCAACCAAAAGCAAATCCGTGAGCTCCTCGTGGGCGAAGCGGACAATATTGTTGGTGTGAGAGGCCGGGTGTTACAGAATGGTATCAGAGCCACTCCTGTGCCGTTCGGGGTGTGGGACATACCTCACCAAGGATGGTGACTTCTCGGGCTCATCGAGGACGATGAGTCCAAACAGGGGGTGCTTGTGACACCCTACACATATCCCACATCGGCCGTGGATAGGAGAGATTCCTGGTTCATAAGGAATGTCTGGCCTCTAATATCAACAACGCGTTTTGGGCGTATTGGCTGTGGATGAGAGGAGAACTCCACAGTTAAGCGTGCTCAGGTGGGAGCAATCCAGGGATGGGTGACCTCCCTGGAAAGTTTTCACCCGGGCAACCAAAAGCAAATCCGTGAGCTCCTCGTGGGCGAAGCGGACAATATTGTTGGTGTGAGAGGCCGGGTGTTACAGTTCCGATGTAAATTTAGTTCGAAACGAGTGGAGACAATTGTATTATATAACTTATATATCACGTTGCGTATGGTATCACCGCAATACATGGATATTTTTGCAAGTTCATAGATATTTTAAAAAGAAGTGTAACTCGTATTTCGTTTTATTATGCATAACTCTGTTTATGTTAACAAGTATTATAATATGCATATTGTTACTATGAAAAATCCTAAGATATATTTTCAAATGTAAGCAACAAAAGTGTCTTATAAATAAAAATATATATTTAAATGTATGGGAAAAAGAGTGTTTTGAAGTTTGGATTGGATCGGCCGGTCTGATCGGAAATCACATTATAAGCGAACAGTGTAGAATCGACTCGTTTTGTAGTCATCTGATCGGCCAGTTCGGACCGGTTCAGTGGTTGGACGAGGAACTGGGTTGGAGGGGATTTTAGATATTTTTTATTTTTCTTAATTTTTAAGATTTTAATGGGTTTAACGGGTGTGTTATCAATGCATTGAAGTGTTGAATATAATATTATTGTTGATTTTCATATTTAACTATAAATACACATATAAAATATTTATATAGAATTATATATATAACTATATACATACATACATATATATATATAATATCATATATATATAATATCATATATAAAACTATGACGATATCCGGTTCTTAAATCCGGTTTGAACAGTTAACCAGTAAGATGACTGGTTTGAAGTCCAAACCCTTTTGAAAAATTGAAAAAACAAGAAAGACATAGAAATATTATATTTAACTTTTTTAGGGTAAAGCTGCCCTACCTACCTATTTCACCTCACATGACACCGCAATTAATATTAATTTATACCCGCTCATCATGGATGATACTCACATATTTTTATCTTTTTTTTTTTGAAAATCACATATTTTTATCTAAACGTAAGCTTAATCACTCTAACTCTATTATTATGTAAGATCCAAACACCTCATCCAGAATTTATTTATTTTTCTTTAACAACCAAAGGAAAAGAATTTAATTGTATACAAGTAAAGGTGGGACTTAAGACATCACGTGGAACCAAACTTGTCCCAAGGTACGGAGGGCGTTTTGGACAATCAAGTATGGCCAAGTAAAATGGTGAACTATATCACACGAGATCTTTGTAGGGTATGTGTCCTTTAACGTCACCATGATTGACACGTGTGGAACCCATTTCCGAACATCTTCTAGAGGAGTCTTTAAGAAAGAGAAATTTATGAAGAAATAGGCATTTTGTGATGTATATATATTTTAAAACAACTTTGCATAAGTATGTGCTATTTAAATTACATTCTCTATGTAATATATGAATCAGTTATGACATCTTAACTGTCACACAAGTACTATAACTTTTTAAGCAAAAAGAAACCCTAATGTTATCATTGGTAAGTTCCTTATAAACAATTTCCCCCAGCAAAGGTGCTATTTGACTCGGGAGCACGTAGGAACTTTGTAACACTTTTCTTTAAGCATCTACTCAACAAAGAACCACCTAAAGTAGATAAACCATTTATGGTTAAGTTAGCTTATGGGAGACAAAATGATATTATAGAATATATATATATATATAGGGTCCGGTTCTTTACATGACTTTTATTAAAATGAAAACTCGTAGAACTTTTCTTAGCCATTGATTATAATAATCTATGATTGAGAATGAAAAGGGTAAAAATATAAGTTAATATATTAATTTTTTATGTAATTAAAACATTAAGGATATATTAATAAAATGTGACCATTATGTTTTTTGGAAACATCTAAAAATAGGAAAGATCCCATATTTTACTTTCTTTCTCATCTTCATTCATAAATTTTATTAACTAAAAAATAACTTACACATAAATGTAACTAAAAAACCACTTATATAAAAATAAAAATGTATGATTTATATACATCAGATCGTGATTTTTATAATTTACATAATTTAAATATATGTAAATAACACTAAATGTAACAACAACTACAATAAAAAAATCTTAATTCGATCTCTTTAGTGAGTTTACATATATGTCATCATGTATAAAATATAGTAACCAACACAAGTTTAAAAGTTATATTTTTGTAACTATTATACGACAACCAATTCAAATATACATAATAATAAACAATTTAAATATTTGTTATCATTTATGAAAACATAATCAATTCAAAAGTTATATAGATATATGAAATAACATCTAACTTAAAAACATTATTTCAATCTCTATTTGCATATGCAGAGAACAATAAAAATTACTAATCAGACGTGTACATATTCAAACTATTCAAAAGTTTGATAGAGTTTAACCTACATATATACATTTATACTCATTTCCTTCTTTTTTCGTACAATTTTGCAATATCTCCAAATTAATATATAGGAAAGCCAAAATTGGATAAAATCCTAAACTTCCATTCATAAAAGTTTGTATTAATTAAATGCAAAAACAAACTCTAGGTGATAAAAAATGAATCAAAAGATAATAATCATCCTGTCTAATCTAAATTAAGTATTCATATATATGTGTAAATTAGTTGTTACGTATATTTAACTTTATTTTCCTTATATGTGAATTAGTTATTTACATATGAGTAAAATAACTATATACGTTGATCTTTATTTTACGTACATGTAAGTTAATCATTTACATAACGTTGTCATTGTTTTACGTACATGTAATTTAACTCTCAACATACATGTAACCTCGTTTTACATACGTAAAGAGAATTGAAGCAAAGCAACAAGTTAAGGTTATAACAAAATGGAGGTTCTTAGATTTCATATTAGACTACTTTTGCTTATTACATTAACTAATTATTGTTTTTTAGTTCAAAAGTTGAATCATTAGCTAATACGTTTCTAGATTTAAAAGCACAATACTAATCGTCTAAAAAATAAAATAACAAAGCACGACTGTGTATTAGATAGATAACATTGAAGCATAAAGATACAAATGAATAAACAACAATAAAAAATAAAGAATTTAATGTGATAAAAAAATTGACTAAAAACATACTTGAATAAGATCAAAGTTAGTGCTCTACTCCATTTTACTAAGATAAAATTCCACTTTTCCATAAAAAATTTAGCATCGTCGCATCAATTTTCAAACATACGAGGAAGAAAACTATGAACTAAATCAATTAACAAAAGAAGCAATCAATAATAAGGTTAATGTAATAGAGAAGAAAAATTACACATGAAACACAAACGTGCTTATTTAACATTAAAAATCAATAGAATTACTAATTAAAAATAAGAATTCGACATACCCTTATAAGGCTTGAAATTAAATTTCTTATTCGTATCTTTTTGAAGCTCCTCCAATGGTGAATCCATTTACCCTCACCTTATTCAATCTTATATATAATTTGTTGTTTTGAAACCCTAAGAAATTTATGGAGACTTCATAACTTAAACTTTAAGACTGGCAAAGGTCGAAAACTTCTGAATTTTAGAGTTAATTTTGATGATTTTGTGAGACCTCTCATGGGCTAATTGTTAGCAGAGGATGGAGAAGATGATGTTTTGTGTTTTGATTTTAGGGTTACATGAAAAATAAATAAGTAAAGAAAATAATTATGGAAGAAAGAGAAAGAATCAAATGTTAAAATACATTATTACCATTTTCTATATATTAAATCTAAATTAAAACATAAACAAATCAATGGTTGATATTGGTTCTTGTAGTTTTAACGATCTTTACAAGTTCTGAAAAGATTCTAACCCTGTATATATATATGTGTGTGTGTGTGTATGTGTATATATACATATATATATATATATGTGTGTATATATATGTGTGTGTGTGTATATATATGTGTGTGTGTGTGTGTATATATATACTAGCATATTAGACCCGCGCTTTGCCGCGGTACGGTGGTTATATTGAGAAAAAAAACTACTGTGGTTATATTGAGAAAAACTCTACTTTCACTACTTATAATCTTTTCTATTTGTTATATATAGTGATATGTATGCATTAAACACAAATATATTTGGGTATTATTATTATTATTATTATTATTATTATTATTATTATTATTATTATTATTATTATTGTTATTATTATTATTATTATATTGTCGTCGTCGTCATTGTCGTCGTCGTCGTCGTCGTCGTCGCTGCTGTTGCTACTGTTGTTGTTGCTTCTGCTGTTGTTGTTATTATAACTATATAAATATTTAGTAGTTATATACTTAAGTTTTTAAATAAAAAATACTTCAATCAAACAATATTAAGTTATAAAAATATAAACAATAAATGTATATACTTTAATATTAACTAGTTGTTTTCCCACCGCGCTTCGCGGCGGGGTTGAATCGACGCTTAAAGAACTTGAAAGAGGACTCGGAAATGCCAGTTTGTTGTGGCTGCAAACTAACTGTTTACCACGCCAAAACAACAATGTTAAAGGCTATTTGCTAATGGTCATCGCCCATCACCCATGTTTATACAAAAATTTAATTTTAACGGTTATAAAGCAACCGGAATCAGGTTTAGAACCGCCATTTGGTTATGGCTGCGTGCTGTAAACTGTCGCCAAGCCATTGCAACCAACACGGTTGCATTCTAATCATAGCCACGGCTGGAAAAAACTAAAACAACATACCCAAACATACTCAGTCTTGGATGAGCAAGAACTCGTCGTCATTGACACCGAGCAGATCAATATCAGTAACATCGCCACCCCACCATTAACCTCATGGATGTAGTGAGTCACCGGCGTTGACAATGGTCAAGTGTAGAGATACCCATATAAAAGAAAATCGACAGGCCACGATATGCACTCGTCGGAGAACAACAATCCATAACATCATTAAGCCAACATCAAAGGAAACCATCCAAATCATAGTTGGTTTTGAGAATTGGCATGCCTGCATATCCACAAACATAACAAAATAGTTTCAATTGCCCTTCTGATGTTGCCTTCATTAGCATAATCAGCAAAAAATTAAGGTTTAAATCAGGGACAATCATGATAAACCCCAACTAACAAAGAGACCAGCAGAAACACTCAAATAAGCCATTGTCGTGATCATCGACCAAAAATCAGGGTTATATCGAAAGAAAAGCTAACATGCCAGAGACACAACGACTAATCATCATCAACCATCATGGATGAACATGCATCTATCATTAAGGGCCAACTGTTACACATAAGAAAATGGCCTGAGATAAATCCACATTCATAAACATCGACCTAAGATTCATTAACTATGGTCTCAGATGAACATGCATCCATCATCATCGACTATATGTACCACTTAAAAGGTAGGATCTCAGATGAATTCACATTCATCATCATCGATCTAAGATGCCCCAAAAGAAAAGACTCTTAGATGAACATAGGTTCATCATCATCAACCTGAAGTACCTGAAAAGAGTTCTAGTCATCGCAGAAAGACCCTATGAATCAAAGAGGATCACGCGGACGCCAGTAACATCACCAACGCCGGATCTCGAAACGCATCAGCGAAAAACTAATAGGGCTCTCAGACGCATCAATATCCGTCATCATCGAGTTAAAGATGCGCAGGATGGGAGCTCAGGATCACGCAGACGCCACCGAAGGCGGTCGACAGACCACCGGTGGCATCCAAGCCGACAGATCTAAGACAGAGCTGAGGGTTACGCAAACGCCACCAAAGGAGGCCAATAGACTGTTGGCGATGTCTGAGCCCACAGATCCAAGCCCCTTTACACAGACGACGACGATTGAGGGCTCCACCGGAACCGCCACCCACAAACAAAACCATAAACCACCAAACGCCTACATAGGCGCATCTTGGTCGGTTGAAGGTTGAGGAAGAGAAGCACGAACGACGACCACTTACTGTTAACTTCTGCCCATAAAGTCAAGCACAGTACCCGATGTAGAAGCAAAATACCGAAATTTCCCCAAAATATTGTTCATCACACTTCTTTTTTCATTATAGGGTAATTTAAAGCATTATAAGTAAGATAGTATTAAAATAAATATATATTAAAGAATGTATTAGTTAGGATAAATTTATTAAATATTAGAAATTAGGAACTATTATATTATAAGTGTGTTATCATCGTATGTTTTATAAAAAGTATAGATAAAATAGATATAGATTATTATTATCATCCTTAGTATTAAAATATTTAATAATTAAATAGTTAAGTACTCAAATTAGATACTCCTTATTTATAAATTTTATTATTATTATTATTACTATTATTATTATTATTATTATTGTAACAAAAGTATTAGTACTTTTATAGTTAAGTATTCAAATAAGATAATACTTATTAATAATTTTAAATGTTATTTTAAACTATTATAAATGATAAAATATATAATATAGTGAATTAAACAATCTAATATTATTAAATAAGGTATTAATAATATAAACTAATTAATTAATGTACTTATTTGAAGAAGTTTAATAAATGATGGGCAAAATAGGAATAATTACAAATAACATTTGTACCTAATGCTTAATAAGTTGTTTTATGTGTCTTATTTTTTGTGAAATTACATTTGAGTTCCACCTTTATGCATTATATAGTAGTATGTGTACGTGTGTGTGTGTGTGTGTTTGTGTGTGTGTGTGTAGGGTAAGGTTCAAATGAGAACCCTGTGTTATTGCGAGAACTTGCAAGAACCTGTCAACATCAATAAAAATCATAATTTTTTATTGCAATAATAATATTACACATACACAAGATTATGATATTTTATATATATGTGTAAATTCGTAAATATAAAAAAGTTTACATTGGTGTAAGTTTTACTTACAACTTTAAATATGAAAGGATCTCGGATCTCGTTTGATCAATTAGATTAGGATTTGCAGCGGAATTGTATAAGAATTAGACTAATTCAAGCAAGAACACAAATGATAATACAATGGAACAGTACGGTTATAGAGAGAGAAAGTATTTCTGCAAAGAGGAATATTTCATTCAATCACACGCTTCGGCACATACAAAATTAGGTCATCCTCCCTTATATAAGGAAGGAGACGTTAGCTGATGTCACTTGATAGTGACAGCTAACCGTTATTACAACAACTACTGAAAGATAACTAAACTACTGAAGATGTCTTACAACAGCTGACATCTTCTAACAAAAGCTAAGTGTAAACTAACATAACTACTGAGACTACAACTACTGAACTACAACGTCTGAAGAACAGGATCTTCAGACGTTTTACAATAAGTAAACTACTGAAAGAAAACTACTGAAAAGGAAAACCATCACAACAATTGAAGAGTACGACTTCAGCTGTTGTGACAACCTCTGAAGTCTTCAGCACTTGACTTCAACCGATGTAGTCTTTAGTACTTGAACTTCAACTGATGTCGTCTTCAGTACTTGAACTTCAGCTGATGTCTTCAGTTGTTGTCATCAGCTGATGAAGCCTTCAGCAGTTGTTGTGATGTCTGTGGGACTTAAAGGTTTTTCTAATCAGGCTCATTGGTTCTTTTGGTCCAACAAACTCCCTCTGAACCAATGCAGCCAAAACCTTTAACTTTATTGATGTCCCACTTATTAGGCAGAAAAGTGTTGTCTTTTTCTTCTGGATCAGCTCAGAAATAACCAAAATCAACACAGGCCAGGGAAGAGATTTCAAAGAACTGTTTGGCAAAGGATGGATGGGAACTCTGTCTTGGGGAACTGGACACAGAGTTGTTACCCCATCCATTGAACCTACTTCCCAACTATGAGTCTGTAAGACTAACTATGAGTCTGTGAGACTCTCTCACATAAGCCTCAAGTAATACTAGTTGATCCTCCTTGGTAAGGTCTTCAGCTTCTCCCTCAAAAAATGATTCAGGCCCATAATACTCAGAGAGGTATTTGACCTGCTTCCCATTTCTTAACTCAACAGTTGTGATTTCTCTATAAGCAAATTCATCAGGGTGATTACCTTCTAGCAGCAACTGGAGTTCATTTTGTCTGACTTCCTCAAGCCTCTTGTATACTAACCCCTTTTTCACCATTTTGTTCTCCAACAGCTTTTGTGGGGGAAGTTTAACTTTATTGGCTTTCTTGAAGTCTTCTAGGATCTCCCAGGGTGAGATTACAATGGCCAGCATGATCACTGCATCTATAATCATTTTCACTTGGCCATTGTATCTGTGTGGAATGTCTTTCTTGTGAATCCTATGACTCACCCTGGGATCAGGCCAAAACCTTAATCTCTTCTTCTGATATTGAAAAGTCTGTTTGAGAGCATATAACCTCTGAGCATGTTTTCTCGTGGCTATAATCGATGAAGTTTGAGTATAGACTTTGTCAACCATTCTCCACACCTCCTCATCATGTAGTCTTTGCTGTTGCTCTTCTTCAATTTTCACTTTTATTGTTTCGATCTGAAGAGAAGGAGTGATTGTTGATGGTTGACTTTTGGCCTTAGGCAATGTAATGACAGCTGAAATAGGCAGCCTGTCCTCATCCTCATCATCATCATCTTCTTCTTCTTCAAGCCTCAACACCCTTCTCTTTCTCTTCTGAGGTGCATCATCGGCTATTGGTTTGTTGGGAAAGGGAGTTGGTTTGAGGGTTGTGATGTGGGTTGTTTTGGTATGGGAGATTGGACAGGCTGTTCTAGCATTTTTGTAAGAGAGGCTTTGGTTTGCTTGGCTAGATCAGTCCTGCTCCCAGCACCAGCTTCATTTAGGGCTTCTATGATCATCCTTTTTGTGAATACCTCAGACGAACAGATCTTGTTGGTTATTTCCAAGATACTGTCCCTGGACCATGATTTTACTTCAAGGACTGATCTTCCCAGATACTTTGAAATGAATCTTGCCATAGCTTCAAGTCTCTCCTTCTCCTTTTCACTATAGCAAGACCATCGGTGTTCAATCTCCTGAATCTCCAACCTCCTGATCTCAGAATCAAGTTTTGCTGTATCAAAGCCTTGCCTAAACAGCTGATCAATGATTTTTTCCATTGACCTGTTGTGTTGGTCATCAGCTTTCTTGATCATATCATCTAGATTCTTCTCAGCAGGAGTTTTCTCACTTTCATCACTCTTCTTTTTCTTATAAGTGACATGAAAGTCCTTCTCTTTCTTAGTCTCCTTCTCCATCTCCTTCTCCTTCTCCACCTCTTTTTCCACCTCTTTCTCTTTCTCTCTCTCTTTTACCTCTTCAACTCTTTTTCTCTTGATGGCTTTCACTGACTCCCCCTTTTTGGTTGCATTGGTGGCAGGGGTTTGAATGTCAGAAAGTTTCTTTGACACAACATCATCAATCAGGGTTTGAATGTTTAAGTAAAGCCTCTCATCAAGGGTTTGATTCATAATATCAGTGATGATGGGATGAGAGGCAGGGATGTTTTAAAGATAGCAACCATTTGCTCAGAGGGGTTCTGTCCCTGAGAAATGGTGCCAGAAGCAGAGGCTGGTGGCTGAGTTTTTGGGAATGGCTCTGTGTGTGGGGGACCTTCAGAAGAAGGTACCATCTGTGGGTGAATGTTGGCAGATGGACTTGATTCTTGAGAGAATTTGGCAAGTAATTATTTTAATCTACATACCTCTTCCTCAAGAATAGTGTTCTGGGCTAGAACATCATAAAAGAAGCCCAGGTCATCATCAGTGTTAGCTGAATCACCTGACTCCTGATTGTATCAGGATGCACATGTGCTGAGTGTGGATCAGCATGCACATGTGCCCCTTTGTCTTGGAACTGGGGACTTCCTGCCTCAGGATTAAATCCTTCATCAGCAGTTGCCTCTGGTGAGGACTTAGAGATGTTACCAACCTCACCCTGTTCATGTGCTGAAGCAGGAGAAGTGGCAACCTCACCAGATGTTCTGATCTCCTCTTCCACACTGTGAGATAGAACATTGTAATCCCTATGTTGTGGGCTCTCAGTAACACTTAGATCCTCCCTCTCAGTGGTTGAGGTTTGCCTAGTTGTAATAGGTGCCTGGGGAGAGGGAGAAGTGTTGAGCTGAGTCAGCACTTTTGCAATTATAATGGTTGGACTTTGTGGGGCGGTTGCAATGGGAGATAGGGGTGAATCTGTTTGCACCTGGGGAGAGTGGTGCTCTTCAATGGTAACCTTCTCAAGTGAGATAGGTTCCAGAGATGTGGCTGCCCCGGAAGTGGTTGCATCAGGATCCTGTTGAGAGGATTCCTGAGCGATTGTGGCTAGAAGAGTCCTTGTAACTACTGGGGGATTAATATAAGTAGCTACTTCCTGTCTTTGTGTTGCAGGGGCATCCTCAGGGGACTCAACTCCCTGAGTAGCCTTTTTAGGATTTTTGGCTTTTGTTTTGGTGGGGACTTTGGATTTGGAGGAGGAGGCTGTGGGTTCCCGCTGCTTGGGTTTTAGCAGCTTGGCAGCCTGTTTAAGGTTGGTGTCTGAGTTGTGCCTGGAGTATACTTCAGGCAATACAGCCAGAGCAGGGACTCCTAGGCCAACAAGGCCCTCAGATTTTAATTGTTTTTCGATAATGGCCATGAGAAACCTTGGATATAATATCCATCTATTAGCCACAGGTTTCATAGCCATATCTTTTAATTCTAAAATGATTATTTCAGAAAAATTTAAATTTTGTTGCTCAAGGATAGAGTATAATACCTGCTGTCACCTTGATGACATTTGATCCCATGAAGATGATTTTGGGGCAAGGCAGACATTGACCATGTGAAAAATAAGTTTTTCAGGATCATGGAAGTGCTTCTTTAGGATTGTGGAAGCACGGAGGTCGCCTTCATATCCATACTGGGCGAAAGATAGATCGATGGTGCCCTTAGGATATTCTGTGGCGAAGGTGGCATCATTTAGATTTAGGGTTTGTCTAATGATGTCAGAAGTGATGACCACCTTCTGTTGATTGACAAACGACTGGAGAATGACCTCGGTGTCATTTTCACCAGTGATAATGGTGGCGTTTGTCCAGAACTGTACGAGGGATTTGGCGTGGATGATTGGATTGAGAAGAAAGGCCGTTTTGTAAGGAGAGGTAACCATCAGATCGATGGCGGCATCGAACTTGGTCCAAAAGGGTGATTTTGTGTGGTAGGCTACACAATTATGGCGTGGTTTAAGCTGCATGGTCGCCATTAATATGAGAGAGAAGTTTCAGAGTTTTTGAATGTTTAAGTTGTGAGAATGAAAAACTCTGAAGTTAGGGTTAGGTATTTATAGGGTATGGTTATGAAACGGCTAATAGAAAACGTTTGAAGGTTTTGGTGTTAGTCATCATGTGTTTGAAATGACTGATGACATGGTTTTAACCTTCAAAGGTTGTAAACAACTGAAGACTTGGTGTTAGTCATCAGTAGTTGTAAACTACTGAAGACATGGTTTTCATCTTCAGAGGTTGCGAACAACTGAAGACTTTGTGTTAATCATCAGTAGTTGTAAACTACTGAAGACATGGTGTTGGCTTCAGTTGTTTTGATATAAAACAACAGTAGTTTGAATCAGCTGAAGAGTAAATTTATTCATCAGCTATTGTCGTCAATTCAGATTTTTCATTCTGACCTCAACATTTACTCATCAGACTTTGTCTGATTTTCAGATGTTTCATTGGCCATCAGCTCTTTGGAATATTTATTCTTCAGCTCTTGTGAATAAATGTTCAGAAGATCTGTTAAAATAAATTATTCTTCAGAACTTGTGAACAAATGTTGACTTCATTACTTGTGGAAGATTACGCATCAGTACTTTTAGACAAAATTTGTTCTTCAGTACTTATTTGTTAGAGAAGGCATCAGAAGTTATAACTTTATCAGTAGTTGTAGCTGCATCAGTTCTTTTCAACAAATAATGTACTTCAGTACTTTGAAATATTTTAATCTTCAGTAGTTATGAAAAATGCTCAGGACCAGATTTATGAAAAATGCTGAAGACTAAATAACTCATCAGTACTTATTTTTGACTTTTGGATACTAATGCTCATTAGTACTTGTGAGCTGAGAGCAGTAGTACTAGTCAAGTTATTCCAGCTGCAGCATACCAAGCCTCAGGACCAGATTTTGAAAAGTTGCACTGTCTAAAGGCTTAGTAAATATGTCTGCAAGCTCATCAGCACTAGGAACAAACTTTGGATCAATCATGTAACATCGCGTATATATTCATTAATAAAAGTTAGTTTTAAAACGTCGATGTTGAATTCAAAAATTTCAATAATCATAATAATAAAAATAATAATAATAATAATAATAATAATAATAATAATAATAATAATAATAATAATAATACTGCTATTAATAATTAGTAAGAATTATAAAATATATATATATATATATATATAAGCATGTATTAAAATTGGATTTATAAGTCCAGGGGGTGATTATGTAATTTATGAAACTTAAAACCAAAGTTTCAAACATAAAATATTAAACTTTAAACCACAGGGACCGAATGTGTAAATTTTTAAAACCCAAACCCATCCCCCGTCGACACCCCGATTTTCCGGCGAGCTCCGGCATCGGATTCCGGCGAGCTTCGGCGAAGCACAAAACGACCAAAACACTTGATTTCGAACCCCACAATTTGACCAAATTGTTTCTTGGATCCAATTCAAAGTGGAATCCAACGAAAACACGCGTTAAATCCGACAAATTAACGGTTATAATCTCACTTTAATCTCGGATTCTAATCCAGCTCATAAACCCACTCAAACAACATCAATAAACAAATTAAAGCTACAAAATCGATCATTTATACATACCCAATCGAACTCAGGTTTCAATTTCACCAAAAACAAACACAAACACAAAAATCGATCACCATCTTCATCGTGGACCTGCAACTCGATTGTTAGCCAACCTCCAATCAATTTTAATCGAATTTGATAAGGGGCTTCGCTTCTAGACCATCATTCAAAGCTTCCCTAAAGTTTAATTTGATTACAATCATCGTTTGAGCATCATTCGATTGACACGAGTGCCGCGACTTGTTCTTCATCAGGTTTATCTCCAAATCAACACCATACATGTAATTCAACACACACCCACACTCGGTTTCACATGGGGAACAAAAGCCCCATGTTTGTAATCGCTAGCTGAATCGAATGGGTGTTCAATTGGACGGGATTCGATCTAGGGCTCATACGGGAATTTGGGGTTGAGGGAGATTGTGTTTAAAAGAAATAAAACCGGATCATAACCGCGGCTTAGGCCTTTGGTTCACCGGTTCCTGCACCCCATGATTCACAGGAGGTCGCGAGTTCGAAACCCGGCCACCTCATTCATTTTTTTAAAAGCCTTTTTAAGCTTAAAAAATTCCGAAAAAATTCCTAAAAATCATAAAAATGTTTTTACAAACATTAGAAATTTTCAGAACAACCTAATTATTTTCTGAAATTTATTTCAATATTTTATTTATTTATTTTAATTGTTTTAAATAAATAAAATAACTAATTATATTTTCTACCAATTTATAATTGGTGTATAATATATAATTATACAATAAATAAATTGAATCCAATATATATACATAGATATATATTATCCGATTATCGAAACAACTTTTATTTGAATAAATTACATGTATACAATTTTACATAATCGTATAAAATTTATAATTTATGTATATAATTAACATACAATATATAGTTATGCTTACTTATGTATAAATGTATTATATACATATAATTATGTATATAATTATACATATAATTATATATAATTACATGATTATATATAATTATGTATATAATTATACATATACAATTTATTAATAAATTGTATATATGTATAACTTATATGTATAAATTTCTATTAAAATTCTTGACATAATCACTTTCAACAAATTCGTTTATTTATTTCAAGACATTCAAACCAAATAAAATTAATTAATTTAAACTACCATTCAAGACCCAATGTAAATCCTAATACATTCCCAAATTCCCAAATCATTATTATTCTAACTCGAGACACCGTTCCTTAGGTTAATTATAAGGAAATCGTTGGTGTCTAATCTATCACGTCCAAATTCAAAATCTCATCAATCAGGTGAGTATTCATATCCCCTTTTTATATCATTTCTTATTTGGGGGAAATCATGTGATACAATATATTCAATCATGATATTCTATTGTTATTTCATTCTAAGTTCAATTCAAGACAGGTTATGTTATTACTTGCAGTTACGTGAACATACTAAGATAAACTGGACTACAGTAAAACCCTAATTAAATCAATCAATTCTGGTATCAATGGTAGATCTACTGGTTTGGATAACTCACCCCACATGGCTTACGAGTGGTGATTATGCCAGAGGCAATTAGTCAATCTATGGTGTTTGTGTGGAGTCTATTATATGCAAGTGTCAAGTCAAGGGGTTTATATTGTGTCGGTTTATCTATATGCTTCGCTATTGCCATATAAGTCTTAATATTACCTTGTGAATTGAATTATTCTCAATCAATCAATCAATCTATATGTATATTCAAAACTGTGATTACTCACCAGCTAACCCGTTAGCTGACTTTATTTTCTCACATGATTTCAGGTTAAGCATGATAGTGGACTTCTACCTGCTCACTTAAGACCCGGACTTAGTTAAAATAAAAGACAATTACTATTTGTGGTTTTAAATTGTTGTATTTGTGTATGTTGAACTTATATTATCTTGTAATCTGATTTTAATATTATTTCCACTATTAGACAACCATGCGTTATGAACAATCAATAATTTCCTCGTCCGCTCCGATGATTCCGCCGTCGGTCGGGGTGTGACAAATCAGACCTTTTCATAACAGTCCCTAATAAAATGATGTCTGATCTCAATATGTTTGGTCTTAGAATGCTGGACTGGATTCTTAACAATACAAAGAGCTGAAGCACTGTCCATTAGTAATGGAGTCCTAGTCTCTGTAATGCAATAATCCAATAATTGATTCTGGAGCCAGAGTATCTGAGATGTACAACTTGCAGCAGCAATGTACTCTACTTCAGCAGTAGATGTAGCAATTGAAGTTTGTTTCTTACTCTGCCAAGAAACTAAAAAATTGCCTAGAAATTGGCATCCACCAGAAGTTGATTTTCTGGTGACTTGCACCCTGCATAGTCACTATCAGAGAAAGCAACTAATTTGCAAGAGTGCACAGTGGAATACCAAAGTCCTAGAGATTGAGTTCCTTATAAGTATCTAAAGATCCTTTTGACTGCAATCAAATGGGATTCTTTAGGTGCAGCCTAAAATCTAGCACAGACACAAGTTGCAAACATAATGTCTGGTCTAGAAGCTGTAACATACATCAAGGAACCAATCATACATCTGTAAAGGGTTTCATCAACCGCTTTATCTTTCTGATCAACATCCAGTTATGTGGTGCTGCTCATGGGAGTAGAACAGGGCTTACAGTTTTGTAAATCAAACTTTTCAAAAGATCTTTTGTATATTTGGACTGATGAATGAATGTTCCATCAGCCCTTTGTTTGATTTACAAACCCAGAAAGAACTGTAATTCTCCCATGGCACTCATTTTAAACTTTTGTTGCATTAACTTTGTAAATTCATCACACAACTGTAGATCAGAGGATGCAAAAATAATATCATCAACATAAATTTGAATAAGTAGCTTATGCTGTCCCATTTTCTTTATGAATAAAGTTTTATCTATAGAGCCTCTAGTGAAATTATTTTGAAGAAGAAAATTTGATAACGTTTCATACCAGGCTCTAGGAGCTTGTTTCAACCCATATAGAGCCTTATCAAGCGTATACACCCAACCTGGATGTTTATTATCCTCAAAACCTGGTGGTTGACACACATAAACCTCTTCTTTTATTTTACCATATAAAAATGCACTTTTGACATCCATTTGAAAAACTTTAAGATTATGGAAAACAGCATAAGCTAAGAACAATCTGATTGCCTCCAGTCTAGCTACAGGGGCAAAGGTTTCATCATAACCAATACCTTCTTCTTGTGCAAACCCCTGTACAACCAGTCTGGCCTTGTTCTTGACAATTTGACCCTTTTCATCTGTTTTATTCCTAAACACCCATTTAGTGCCTATTGCACACTTACCTTGGGGTAAAGGAACCAGCTCCCACACTTGCTGCTTTTTGAACTGAAGAAGCTCAAGTTACATGGCTTCAACCCATCCATTATCTCTTAATGCAACATGATAGTTCTTTGGCTCTTGCTGACTGATGAAGAGAGCATAGAAGCAGAAATTGGACAATTGACTTCTGGTTGAGACTCCAGTATTGATATCACTAATGATTTATGACATTGGATGATTCTTCAGCTCTTGATATACAATAAGATCTATGCAAGTGTTTGTAGGAGATTCGGCAGCAACAGATGTTGATGGAGATTCTTGAAACCATATAGGAGATGGCAACTCAAATAAAGTTGATGATTCAGAAATCTCATCAGCATTTGTTGTGGATGGAGCTGCTGAAGCTACAGGAGCATCAGGTTTAGATGACTCAGGCAGGTTATCACTAAACCTGAAAATGTGAGTACTGTCAGCATCATCATCAATACCACCAGGTGGAGAACTATGTGCAGTTGGTGATGGATTATCAGGAACTACAACAACTAGAGATTGATAAGGAACATATTGCAGTATGTCCAAATCAAATAGCTCCACAGGGTTTTGTGGAATTTTATCCTTTAGAGATTCATTAAACTTCACATGCAAAGTCTCTTTAACCATCTTTGTTCTGCAGTTGAAAACTCTGTATGCCTTATAAGTAGATGAATAACCAACAAAGTACCCTGCATCCACCTTTGATTCAAACTTCTGGAGTGGATTCTTTGTGTTGAGAATATAACAAGGACATCCACATGCTCTAAAAAATGAAATCAAAGGGGCCAAATGATGTAGCACTTCATAAGGAGTCTTCATCAACCTTTGATTCACTAATACTCTATTCTGCACATAGCAAGCTGTGTTGATAGCTTCAGCCCAAAGGTCAGTGGCAAACCAGAATCAGCCAACATTGACCTGGCAGCTTCAACAAGTGTCCTGTTCTTTCTCTCCACCACTCCATTTTGTTCAGCTAGAAGTCATCAAATGTGTGATTTCTAAATTCTATGCCATTATCACTCCTCTCACACTTGACTGGAAGGGAATACTGTTTCTCAACATACAACACAAAGTTCATAATAGCTTGTGCAGCTTCATCTTTGGAGTGCAAGAAGAAAGTCCATACAAATCTGGAGTAATCATCCACAATTACCAGACAGTATTTCTTCTTTGCCATGGTCATCACTCTTACAGGACCAAAAAGATCCATATGCAACAATTGCAAGCAGGCAGTGGACTTTGGCTCTTCTATTGGAGGGAATGAGACCTTGTGTTGCTTCCCTTTTAAACAAGCAGAGCAGTTGTCATCATATTTGAACTCCTTCATTGGCAATCCTCTTACTAAACCATGGTGAATTAGCTGGTTCATGTTTTTGAGATTCACATGACCAAGCCTTCTATGCCATAGAGTAGATTCCTGAGGAGAAGCCTTGGAGAACAGGCAAGGATAGCCTTTTAGATCGATTTTCTTTGACAAATCCAAAGCATATACTCTTCCTGTCCTGTTGGCCTTCAGGAGAGTATGATCATCCAATACCTTGTCAATCAAAATCAGAACTTTGGAAGATAGAATCCTGCAGTTCTGACCGGTGAAAAGGGCAATATGACCTTTATCACACATTTGACTGACACTCAAGAGGTTATACTTGAGATTCTCCACATGGTTGACATTATCAAACCTTATCTCACCATTGGAAACAAAGCCTTCGCCGATGATGTAACCCTTAGCATCATTGCCAAAAGAAACAAACCCCTTCTTTCCTTGAGAGTAGTCATCAAGAAGAGATCTGCTCCCTGTCATATGCATGGATCCTCCACTGTCCACATACCAGATGCTTCTTTGGCATGCTGAAGTACCCTGCATTCATCACAAGAAACTAGTTAGCTTTTGAGACCCAAACCATTTTGGTTTTGGGTCTGTTCTCATCAACAGATTTCATACTAACTGGTTTGTCATGAGTTGTAGCCTGTGGTGATGGAGATGGTGTAGAAAAGGGTTCCTTTGTTTTAAGCTTATGTTTCCTTTTCTGTGGTTTAATCACAGTAACATCTATTTGGTTAACTCTCCCCAATAGATGTTGAACCATCATAACAAGTTGTGTCTGATTGTTTGCTAAAGCCTTCAGCTCATCAGACACATCAGCACTTGATTTTGATGGATTCCTGTGTTGCACCATCTTCCTATGAACACCTTCAGCTGTTTCCTGATTAACCCCTTCCTTTTTGGATTTCTTTAAGAATTTTGGGGTTTCAGGTTGAGATGCTGCTGGTACAAACTTGGTTTCAAACTCAACTTTCATTTTGTTAATTTTCTTTTTAATGTTCTTATCTTGGTTGAGTTTGGAACCCTTTCTATACCAACAATCATCAGTGAGATGATTGAATAAGCCACATATTTCACATGGCTTTTTCTTCATCTTTTGTTGATCAACTGCTGAAGAAGATGAAACTACTGAAGATTTGTTCATCAGTACTTTCTTCCTTTCAGTACTTGTGGTAAGTACTGAAGGATTCTTAACTACTGAAGATTTGTTCTTCAGTAGTTTTTTTTCAGTACTTGTAGTTTTCTTCCTTTCAGTACTTGCAGAGTTCCTGATAGATTCTTCAGTAGTTTTCAAACCCTTTCTACTTTCAGTAGTTTGGGTTTGTTTTTCAGGTGTTGTAAGTTGCTCTTCAATACTTTCAGTACTTTGTGAGACAACACCTGAAGTGATCAACTCTTTCTTGATCATGTGACTGTCAGCCTTTGACCTCTCACCTTTATCAACATCATCTGATTGGTTTTCTGAGGTATTAATTGTCACACCCCAACCTTGACGGCGGAAACGTCGAGGTGCGAGGGTTTAGATTGTTCACAGCCACATAACGCTATGTTAAAATATAAAATGCCATTAATCAATTGTTTTCAATCACCACATACATCAATGTCTCAAAATAAATTAAACAAAAACAAGAATTCAATCGTCTTTATTAAACCTAGGTCCATGATCTAGGTTTATGCATTCCTTCAATCATCGCTAAGCTTGCACATTACCTGAAACATGTTGAAAATAAAGTCAACTAACTAGTTGGTGAGTTCTCATGGTTTTAAATACAATAAGTATACAAAATGTGGCAAATCTAGTCAATGGTCACAAGATAGCAAGTATATAGAACATGCATAGTTACAATCAAGCCTCGACTGAATAATATGAATAAGCATGATTAGCTAAGTGTATTTGGTTCCCTAGTGCACAAGCATACGGCTCCTAGGAGTCGGCAATACATCGACTTTAGCACCAAATAGGCTTGTCAGGCCCAAAGATCTAAGACTTCGCTAGGCTAGCAATAGTTAATGATTGCACACGTATGTCACATCTCGTATAATACTAAACATATCCAAACAACCACGACTATGTAAGAATTGCACGTGTGAAATAAGTATCAAAACGTGTATGTGTAAGTTTGTATAAGCAACATGCTTCACCCCGAAAGATGTGAAATAATCGTAAAGCGGGGCATAAGAACTCACATGTTTAATAAAGGAGACTTGTAGATGAAATAAGAATAACCACGAATAAGATTTCCAACACAAACGTCACAACGCACCTAAACGAAATAAAGTAGCGCGTTATAATATGTTTGATGATTAATTGTAGGTCTAATATGATTTAATAATTATTCGTGTTTATTACATGTTAATAACGTGATCGGTTTAATGGAACGAATGGATTATACTTGGTATAATCAATTGTTAGCGCGTAAGAGAAATAAAACTTGATTAAATTGTACATTGAACCGATTTTTAAGGATTGTATATAATAATTATAATAAGTTATTTAACTATTATAAGGGACTATATACAAATATATATTTATAGGTATAAGTAATCAAACAATTTAATTGTTTGAATATACATATAAATATATATACTAAACAATCAATATAAATGATTTAGCTATTAAAAGAACTATGTATAAAATATATATATATATATATATAAGTAACTAAACAATTAAATTGTTTAATTATATATATATAAATGTATATACTAAACAATTATAACATTGTATATAATAATCATATAAATGATTTAGCTATTAAAAGAACTATGTATAATATATATATATATATATATATATATATATATGAGTAACTAAACAATTAAATTGTTTGAATATATATATATAAATATATATACTAAACAATTATAACATTAATCATAATAAGTGATTTAATTACTAAAAGAATATATATATATATATATATATATATATAGGTATAAGTAACTTAAATAATTTAATTATTTAAAAATATAATTTACATATTCAAGTATTATATTTACTCATTTATTTTGTATTTTAAAGATACAAAAATGTATTTATAATTACCAAAGTAATTTATAAAAATTTAATTTAGTCATAAAATTAATTAAACAAAAGAAATAAAATAATCTGCATTTTATAAAATTAATTTTAGAAATTTTCAGAATTTAAAAAGGTGTAATAATTAAAAAGAAATAAAGAAAAGAAGGAAAAATCGAAAAAAAGAAAACAGGGAGGGGCTGTCCGGGGTCGAACCCGGGGCCTCCCTGTGAGCATGGGACGCGGGAACCAGTGAACCAGGGCCGTGGCCGTGGTTCACATTGGTTTGTTTTAAATTTAAACCCCAGTCTCCTGATTCACCCCAAATCGATGAACCCTAGTTCTGTTCAAGGCCAAAATCGACCCTCGATTCGGTGTTAATCACCTAAATCATCATAGGGCTTTTGTTCCTTGAACGAAAACGAGTAGAAAACAGGTTTCAATTACCTGTTTTGATGGGATAAAAGGTGATTTCGAGTTCGAGTTGGGTTCGGGTGTTCTTGAATTTGGGGGTTTGTGTTTGAGAGATTTTCTTGTGCAATTGAGGGTTCGGGGAGTTTAGGAACTTCAAAATGATTCCGAAACCCTCAATATATAGCTTTGATTACACGGTTTTGGCTCTAACTTGTTCGATTGAAACCGCGTTCGAAGTTTACCCAAATTAATCGATTATGAGCTGTTAATTTGCACTTCTGATTGATTGATTGATTGATATAGCCGCGTATTCACTTTAGGAATGATTTGATTCGATTCAATTTGTGATTTTGGCAAGGTTTGATTTCGAGTTTAGACACGGTTTCGTTTTGGGAGGTGGAACGAGCGGGAACTCCATTTTAAGTTGGGTTCGAGTTCGAGACATGGGGTCGAGCGGGTTGGGGGTTTAATTTGGGGTCAAATTAGTTTTAAAATAGCGTTTTGAGGCTTGCCGGAGCTCGCCGGAGCTCGCTCCGGCCGGCGACCGGAATTACGGGGTAACAGGGGGGTGGTTTGGGAAATTACACAAATGGTCCCTGCTCTTTTAAATCTTATTATTTCATGCCATGAACCTTTATTTAAAGTTTACAAAATGACAAAATGGCCCCCTGCACTTTAATTTTATTATTTTTATTTATTTTTTTTTTATTTTTTTTATTTATTAGTATTATTATTATTACTATTATTACTATTATTATTATTATTATTATTATTATTTCATTATTATTATTATTATTATTATTATTATTATTTTTATTATTATTATTATTATTATTATTATTATTATTATTATTATCTATTATTATTATTGTTAGTATTATTATATGTATAAAAAGAGATTTACTAAAGATGCTATAAAATGGCATAATAAAATGAACACAAAAATACAGGATGTTACAGTCTCCCCAACTTAAAAGAATTTCGTCCCGAAATTAAGAATCAAAAAGGGTTACAAGAATAAGTAAGGGTAAGTCTTCTTCATATGTTCTTCACGCTCCCAAGTGAATGCCGCTCCTCGTTTGTTCTCCCATCGAACCTTTACAATTGGGGTCGTAGAGGTCCTAGTCTTCTTCATAATGCGATCCATGATTTCGACGGGTTTTTCAACGAAGTGTAGTGATTCGTCGATCTGAATGTCTTCCAATGGCACATGCAAATTATCGTCGGCCAGACACTTCCTCAGATTCGAGACGTGGAAGACAGGGTGAATTCCACTAAGGTCGGAGGGTAGTTCTAGTTTGTAGGCCACTTTCCCGATTCTTTTCTGAACCTTGAAAGGCCCTACAAACCTTGGAGCTAACTTGCCCTTCCTTCCAAAGCGAACCACACCCTTCCACGGTGAGACCTTGAGAAGGACCATCTCCCCAACTTGGAATTCCAGTGGCTTGCGACGTTTATCAGCGTAACTTTTCTGTCGACTCCTTGCCACTTCCAGGTTCTTGCGGATGATGGCGACTTTATCGGTCGTCTCTTGTATAAGCTCGGGACCGGTAATAAGATTCTCGCCAACGTCGGTCCAGCAGATTGGTGAACGACACTTACGACCGTAAAGTGCTTCGAACGGTGCCATTTGGATGCTTGAGTGGTAACTGTTGTTGTAGGAGAATTCTGCGAGCGGTAGGTGCGTATCCCAGTCGCCCCCAAAATCAAGGACACAGAGACGTAACAGGTCTTCCAGGGTTTGGATCGTCCGCTCGGTTTGGCCATCGGTTTGGGGATGGTAAGCCGTGCTTAAATCCAATTGTGTACCCAGAAGTTCTTGCATAGTAGACCAAAAGTGAGAAGTGAATCGAGCGTCTCGGTCGGATATAATATAAAGAGGCACACCATGACGGCTTACGATCTCGTCGATGTAAATCCGGGCTAACCTTGATGTCTTATATGTGTCACGTATGGGTATGAAATGTGCCGACTTAGTCAATCGGTCGACGATCACCCATATGCTATCATGCCCGCGAGATGTCCGAGGTAACTTGGTTATGAAATCCATGGATATATGTTCCCACTTCCACATGGGAATTTCGGGTTGTTCGAGTAATCCACTTGGACGTTGATGCTCCTCTTTAACCTTCGTGCATGTAAGGCACTTAGCAACATAGGTTGCTATGTCTCGTTTCATTCCGGGCCACCAATATTGACTCCGTAAGTCCATGTACATCTTATCGGAGCCCGGGTGAATAGAATAACGAGTCCGATGTGCTTCGTTCATGATAGAAGCCCGAAGGTTATTGCGTTTGGGGATCCAGATTCGGTTTGCGAAATACATTAGCCCATTGGTTCTTGTTTCTAATTGGGCTAAGAGATTTGGCTCGAGCTCTTCCTTCATACTCCCTTCGGTTTGCACCGCTTGCTGTGCTTCTCGAATACTCGCCTCGATGTCACAATCGATCCTTAAGTTCTGCAATAACACCGTAGCATTGTTGACATCGAGTCGGACTTCAGTATCAAACTCTCCCAATGTATCGAACCATTGGCGTCGGTCGCGCATCTCTTGAACGGAAACCATCTTTTGATGCGTCTTTCGACTCAATGCATCGGCTACGACATTTGCCTTGCCGGGATGGTAGCGGATATCACAATCGTAGTCGCTAATTAGTTCCACCCAACGACGTTGCCTCATATTGAGGTCCTTCTGGTTGAAAACGTGTTGGAGGCTCTTGTGGTCCGTGTAGACTATACATTGTGTGCCGTATAGATAGTGTCTCCAGATTTTTAAAGCAAAGACCACCGCTCCGAGCTCGAGATCGTGCGTCGTATAATTTACCTCGTGAACCTTCAATTGTCTCGAGGCATATGCGATGACCTTTCCCCGTTGCATGAGAACACAACCAAGGCCTTGTTTCGACGCGTCGCAGTATACCGTGAAGTCGTCATTTCCATCCGGTAGCGTCAGAATAGGGGCATTGCACAACTTGTGCTTCAATGTCTCAAACGCCTCTTCTTGCTCGGCTTTCCACTCGAAAGGCTTGTTCTTCTGAGTCAAGGACGTGAGTGGTTTTGCGATTTTTGAGAAGTTGGCAATAAATCGCCGGTAATACCCGGCTAGACCAAGAAACGATCGAACTTCCGTCGGAGTTGTGGGAGCACTCCAATTCTTTACGGCTTCAACCTTCGCAGGGTCGACGTGAATTCCTTGACTATTCACAACGTGCCCTAAGAACTGTACTTCTTAAAGCCAAAACTCACATTTCGAGAATTTCGCGTACAGTTGTTCCTTCTTCAACAGTTCGAGGATTTGACGGAGATGAAGTTCATGATCGGAGCGAGACTTGGAATAAATAAGAATGTCGTCGATGAAAACGATGACGAACTTGTCTAGGTATGGCTTGCACACCCGATTCATAAGATCCATGAAGACCGCTGGAGCATTGGTTAAGCCGAAAGGCATAACCATGAACTCGTAATGCCCATACCGGGTGCGGAATGCAGTCTTTGGGATATCGTCGTTGTGGACTCGCAGTTGGTGATAACCCGAACGCAAGTCGATTTTTGAAAAGATTGCAGCTCCTTGAAGTTGGTCGAAAAGATCGTCGATACGAGGAAGAGGATACCGGTTCTTGATAGTCAACTTGTTGAGCTCCCGGTAATCGATACACATGCGGAAGGACCCATCTTTCTTCTTCACAAATAAGACAGGTGCACCCCAAGGAGAAGAACTAGGGCGGATAAACCCCTTCTCGGATAATTCCTGGAGTTGGCTAGAGAGTTCTTGCATTTCCGATGGTGCGAGTCGGTAAGGTGATTTAGCCGCGGGGCTTGCTCCCGGAATCAAGTCGATTTTAAATTCTGCTTCGCGTACGGGAGGTAACCCGCTAAGATCATCGGGAAAGACCTCAGGGAATTCTCGTACAACGGGAACATCTTTGAGTTCCTTCTCCTTGGCTTTGGTGTTGACTACATATGCCAAGAATGCCGGATAACTCTTACTTAGGCATCTCTGAGCCTTAGTACATGACATAAGCTTGAGTCCTTTGGAGGACCGTTCACCGAACACTTTCATCGTGTCACCGGAGGGTAAGGGCATGCGAATACACTTCTCGAAGCAGATGATCTCGGCATGGTTCTTGGATAACCAATCCATGCCAATAATAACGTTGAAACTTCCAAGCTTCATTGGAATAAGGTCGATAAGAAATTTATGGTTGTCGAGGCGCAATAGACAATCGCGGATAACCACGTCGACGGTGATGGGTTCTCCATCAGCAACTTCGACGGTGAGAGGTCTCTCTAGAATTGAGCGAGATTTAGAAAGTGTCGGCTCGAACTCTAAGGAAACGAAACTTCTATCGGCGCCCGAATCAAATAATACGTATGCATAGGTGTCATTAATAAGAAACATACCTGTATAGGTTTTAAAGGCACTTAAGGACACAAGTAAGGAATTTTAAGAGAAATTCTATGGAGATAGGGTTGCAAATTTTTTTTTACGTACCGTTCACCACCTCGTTGTTCGCTTGCGCTTGGTTCGCGTTGATGTTGAAAGCACGTCCACGAGCTTGTGGAACATTGCCCACAAGACGAGGGCACTGGGGTCGGTAGTGACCTGGTTCTCCACAGTTGTAGCAGACCCGATTTGGTTCCGTCACTGCGTTTCCCAATGCTCGGCGACACGTTGCCACAAGGTGCCCGTACTTGCCACATAGTGTGCAGATGCGACACGGAAGGTTTCCCGGATGGTGGTACCTACACGTGTTGCACATAGGTAGAGGACCTGCATAAGCCCTTGCCACGGGCACTTGTGCGGCCGGTGTAGCCCCGGTAGTACACTGTCTTTGGGGCGGTTTAGGAGCAGCCACGGCGTAGTTCCGTGCCGGTACAAACTTCCGTTTCTTGTTATCAGGCTTGACCTCCTTGACCTCCTCGGGGGTCGTCTTCTCAGTCTTCTTGGCACCCTTTGCAGACATGGTGCCCGCTCGGATGTGGTTCTCCGTCAATTGGGCAGTGATGGTGATAGCTTCTTCCAAGGTTGCGGGCCGGCTACCCACAACGGCATCCTGAATCTGAGGCGGCACACCCTTAATAAATTTTTCCACGTTTCGGGAAACAGTAACCACCATGTGTGGCAGCAGTATGCTTAGTTCATGATGACGGGTAGAATATGCCAGATGGTTCCCGCCATCCTGTTTCAAATTCCAGAATTCCTCCTCCAGTTTCTGGATTTCACTCCTCGGGCAAAACTTGGCTATGGCTATGTTTTTGAATTCCTCCCAAGTTAAAGCCAAGATTGCATCGGGGCCTCGGTTCCTCTTTTCACTGTTCCACCACGTTAAGGCCCGTTGCTGCAGCATACTGGTGGCATACCTTACTTTGAGTGCTTCGGGGCACTCACAGTTGACGAAGGTGTTCTCCATCCCTTCAAACCACTCTAAGAGACCGGTGGCACCTTCCTTGCCACTATAACTGGGAGGCTTGCATGAACTGAAATGCTTGAAGGTGCACGACTGGGTGTTACGCCGTTGGTTTGCACTATTCTCCCCTTGACCATTGCTATTGTTCGTGACGTTTGCGATCATAGTGCTGCTGAGTTCAGCCACCATGGTCGGGATGACCGCAGCCATTTGCCGAGCAATCATGGCAGCAAGCTTACGGCCGGATCTTCCTCGGTTTCCGTGGAAGCGAGACATGCTGGAAAAATACAAATTGGGTTAGGATCGGTTAAAGGATAATATGGGTAGGCAATTAAGGTAAGAATCATGAATTATACGGAATGATTCCATTTGGTGACGCATCACCATTTGGAAACGTTGACACGTCAAGATGAATTGACCCATTCGCCTCAGAAACTCGTGTATGTTGGTCATAGTTTATCACTCATCCCGGAAATCCCCAGGTAGCGTAACGGTTCCCTCAATGAGATTTATACGTATACGCTTGCCTTAGCCCGAGGGCCTTTTGCCAGAAAATCCAGAATACAGGTGTCTATGTACCACACAAGTTCTTTGGTTTATGAAATCAAAAATCTTGATGGGATATTTACAAGATTAGACATAAAGTCTAAAGAATTCCTATCAATAGATTCTACTTGGAGACGAGAATAAGTTTAAGAAATAGTAACTGTCGGGGAGAATTAACGTTTAAGATAAGTCTAGGGGAGACGGGTAACAATATGTAATCATGTAGAAAGGCACCTATGCTAAGGCATCACATTGCACATAATAAGGCATAGCGTTAGGCAGCATGCAAACAATAGGTATGTATTCATAAGAATACTATTCTATAAGGATCATGCATAAACTATAGCCTAGGTCACCATTTCTAATAACCTAAATCCCTATAGTTATGGGCTCTGATACCAATCTGTCACACCCCAACCTTGACGGCGGAAACGTCGAGGTGCGAGGGTTTAGATTGTTCACAGCCACATAACGCTATGTTAAAATATAAAATGCCATTAATCAATTGTTTTCAATCACCACATACATCAATGTCTCAAAATAAATTAAACAAAAACAAGAATTCAATCGTCTTTATTAAACCTAGGTCCATGATCTAGGTTTATGCATTCCTTCAATCATCGCTAAGCTTGCACATTACCTGAAACATGTTGAAAATAAAGTCAACTAACTAGTTGGTGAGTTCTCATGGTTTTAAATACAATAAGTATACAAAATGTGGCAAATCTAGTCAATGGTCACAAGATAGCAAGTATATAGAACATGCATAGTTACAATCAAGCCTCGACTGAATAATATGAATAAGCATGATTAGCTAAGTGTATTTGGTTCCCTAGTGCACAAGCATACGGCTCCTAGGAGTCGGCAATACATCGACTTTAGCACCAAATAGGCTTGTCAGGCCCAAAGATCTAAGACTTCGCTAGGCTAGCAATAGTTAATGATTGCACACGTATGTCACATCTCGTATAATACTAAACATATCCAAACAACCACGACTATGTAAGAATTGCACGTGTGAAATAAGTATCAAAACGTGTATGTGTAAGTTTGTATAAGCAACATGCTTCACCCCGAAAGATGTGAAATAATCGTAAAGTGGGGCATAAGAACTCACATGTTTAATAAAGGAGACTTGTAGATGAAATAAGAATAACCACGAATAAGATTTCCAACACAAACGTCACAACGCACCTAAACGAAATAAAGTAGCGCGTTATAATATGTTTGATGATTAATTGTAGGTCTAATATGATTTAATAATTATTCGTGTTTATTACATGTTAATAACGTGATCGGTTTAATGGAACGAATGGATTATACTTGGTATAATCAATTGTTAGCGCGTAAGAGAAATAAAACTTGATTAAATTGTACATTGAACCGATTTTTAAGGATTGTATATAATAATTATAATAAGTTATTTAACTATTATAAGGGACTATATACAAATATATATATTTATAGGTATAAGTAATCAAACAATTTAATTGTTTGAATATACATATAAATATATATACTAAACAATCAATATAAATGATTTAGCTATTAAAAGAACTATGTATAAATATATATATATATATATTTATATATATATAAGTAACTAAACAATTAAATTGTTTAATTATATATATATAAATGTATATACTAAACAATTATAACATTGTATATAATAATCAATATAAATGATTTAGCTATTAAAAGAACTATGTATAATATATATATATATGTATATATATATATATGAGTAACTAAACAATTAAATTGTTTGAATATATATATATAAATATATATACTAAACAATTATAACATTAATCATAATAAGTGATTTAATTACTAAAAGAAATATATATATATATATATAGGTATAAGTAACTTAAATAATTTAATTATTTAAAAATATAATTACATATTCAAGTATTATATTTACTCATTTATTTTGTATTTTAAAGATACAAAAATGTATTTATAATTACCAAAGTAATTTATAAAATTTAATTTAGTCATAAAATTAATTAAACAAAAGAAATAAAATAATCTGCATTTTATAAAATTAATTTTAGAAATTTTCAGAATTTAAAAAGGTGTAATAATTAAAAAGAAATAAAGAAAAGAAGGAAAAATCGAAAAAAAGAAAACAGGGAGGGGCTGCCCGGGGTCGAACCCGGGGCCTCCCTGTGAGCATGGGACGCGGGAACCAGTGAACCAGGGCCGTGGCCTTGGTTCACATTGGTTTGTTTTAAATTTAAACCCTAGTCTCCTGATTCACCCAAATCGATGAACCCTAGTTCTGTTCAAGGCCAAAATCGACCCTCGATTCGGTGTTAATCACCTAAATCATCATAGGGCTTTTGTTCCTTGAACGAAAACGAGTAGAAAACAGGTTTCAATTACCTGTTTTGATGGGATAAAAGGTGATTTCGAGTTCGAGTTGGGTTCGGGTGTTCTTGAATTTGGGGGTTTGTGTTTGAGAGATTTTCTTGTGCAATTGAGGGTTCGGGGAGTTTAGGAACTTCAAAATGATTCCGAAACCCTCAATATATAGCTTTGATTACACGGTTTTGGCTCTAACTTGTTCGATTGAAACCGCGTTCGAAGTTTACCCAAATTAATCGATTATGAGCTGTTAATTTGCACTTCTGATTGATTGATTGATTGATATAGCCGCGTATTCACTTTAGGAATGATTTGATTCGATTCAATTTGTGATTTTGGCAAGGTTTGATTTCGAGTTTAGACACGGTTTCGTTTTGGGAGGTGGAACGAGCGGGAACTCCATTTTAAGTTGGGTTCGAGTTCGAGACATGGGGTCGAGCGGGTTGGGGGTTTAATTTGGGGTCAAATTAGTTTTAAAATGGCGTTTTGAGGCTTGCCGGAGCTCGCCGGAGCTCGCTCCGGCCGGCGACCGGAATTACGGGGTAACAGGGGGGGTGGTTTGGGAAATTACACAAATGGTCCCTGCTCTTTTAAATCTTATTATTTCATGCCATGAACCTTTATTTAAAGTTTACAAAATGACAAAATGGCCCCCTGCACTTTAATTTCATTATTTTATTTTTATTTTTTTTTATTTTTTTTTTATTTATTATTAGTATTATTATTATTACTATTATTATTATTATTATTATTATTATTATTATTATTTTCATTATTATTATTATTATTATTATTATTATTATTATTATTATTATTATTATTATTATTATTATTATCTATTATTATTATTGTTAGTATTATTATATGTATAAAAAGAGATTTACTAAAAGATGCTATAAAATGGCATAATAAAATGAACACAAAAATACAGGATGTTACATTAATGCTGACTTCATCCTCTAATTCTGGTGCATTATCAGAGGATGAATCATATGATGAGGTGGATTGGTTATTGCTTTCTCCTTCAGATTCAACTTCTAACCTGGGAGTAAAATCTGTAGGAGGAGCAGTGTGATTATAACCAATTCCAAACTTCACATTGGAAGCTGATTGCTTGCTGAGAAGCATTTCAAAACCCTCGCAGGAAGTTACTCAGCGTTCACACTCTACCTGGGTAGATGCAAGAGTTTCTTTGAGGTCCTTATACTTCTCTAAAAGTACCTCTTCCTTAGCCTTATCATCAGTGATTTGACATTTTAATTTGTAAATCTCATCATTCTTTTCATTTAGCACAGACTCAAACTCAGCTTTTCTTTTGGAAATTATGTTCTCTAGCTCAAGATTTTTGTTAATTAAAGCTACATTTGCTTCTCTAATAGATGCAAATGTAGCTATGCATGATTCAGAACATAACTTGGACTTGGCCTCTAAAGATACCTGTGATGTTGAAGCATTTGAGGATGAATCATCGGTAGACTCCAGGGCCATAAGAGCAAGATTTCCAAAAGGATTGTCACCACCATATTGACCAGCACCAGGGAACAGTTGTTTATGATGACCAGACATATCATCTGGTAGACTGCTCTAGTCAACAACACCAGGGGTGAAAAAGCTGTGATGTGGTTGAGATTGAGATTGTTGATGAGATTGAGATGGTTGAGGCTCAGGAAGGGCATGTGGTTGTTGAGCAATGGGTGGTTGAACCTGACTTGTTTGAGGCATGTAGAAACAGGGGTAAGAATATGGCATAGGACTTTGAGGAACAAAATATGCAGGTGATGATTGAGCTTATGATTGATGACCAGAACTGGTGGAATGTTGCCCTTTGTTTTGTGAGTTATTACCTGGGAAGGTCACAAAGGGTGCAGATGAGTTAGATCCAGATGATCTACACTCTCTTGCAAAGTGTCCAAGCCTATGGCACTTGTGACACCTCAACTTGCTCTTGTCAAAACAAACTTTGGTTTTGCCAGAGAGACCTGGGAATTTCCTACCAGTTCTTTTGTAGAACTTTTGAGATCTGATATTGATCATTGCCATTTGGCTCAAAATGTCCCTGTCTTCCAGATCATCATCTGGAATTCCTTTCAAGTCCTCCATTAAAAAGCACAAATTATCACCACTACCACCTGAACTACCATCCACACCAACAAAAGCATGTTCTCCAATGTTAGTAGAGAAATCAATATGCTCATCATAGGAACCTTCTGATGCAGCATACTCTGAATCCTGACCTATCAGTGCAGTATTGCCTGATACAAAGTCATCAGTGAGCTTTCCAGATGAAGACAACTTCCTTTTCTGTTCTATCTCTCTTTCAAATGTTAGCAGTTTCCCATGAAGTTGAGTGAGAGATAGAGTGCTCAGATTTGCACTGGAGCGTAGGATAATAGTGTATGTGTCCCATCTCTCAGGCAGGGATCTGAGGAATCGGTTGTTCATCTGGCTGTTTGTATATTCTTGATTGACCATTTTCAGCTCAGAAATCAAACAGGAAAATTGCTCAAACTGTTGAGTCAGAGACTCACCCTTCCTATGAGAGAATGTCTCATATTGCTGGGCAAGGATTTCCCTAGTATTTGCCAAGACCTCATCAGTTCCTCCAAATTGTTCTTTCAAATCAACCCAGAGGTCATGAGCAGTTTCATGATGCATAAGCCCTGAATAGATTTCATTAGGCAGTGCCATGGCCAGAATTCTATGGGCTTTAGCATCAATTTCGAACAGCTTTAGATCTTCATCCGAATACTGATCAGGTTTCTTCGGAACCTTCTCATTTGTTTCCGGAGTACTCACCATAGGCTTGTATGGTCCATGCACCACAGATTTCCAACATCATGCGCTGTTAATAGACAGGTGATGGAGCATACGTCGTTGCCATATGTTATACTTGCTCCTAACAAGCATCGGAGGCTTTGTTGAGGAGCCAGTATTGTGAGGATCATTGGTTGGTGTCGACATTTCACAAATTCAAACAAATTCAAAGTAATTTCAACAGTTCTAGCTCAAAACCACGTAGAACCTCAGATTAATTGACCAGAAGCAACAGAAACTCAAACTCTATAACCGATTCTTGCAAATTTGCTAATTCGATCAAACGTAGATATCAAAAGAACAGTTTCAATGATCAATTGTTAAATTGATCAATGATTAACCTTGCTCTGATACCAATTGAAAAGATCTCGGACCTCGTTTGATCAATTAGATTAGGATTTGCAGCAGAATTGTATAAGAATTAGACTAATTCAAGCAAGAACACAAATGATAATGCAATGGAACAGTACGGTTATAGAGAGAGAAAGTATTTCTGCAAAGAGGAATATTTCATTCAATCACACGCTTCGGCACATACAAAATTAGGTCATCCTCCCTTATATAAGGAAGGAGACGTCAGCTGATGTCACTTGATAGTGACATCTAACCGTTATTACAACAACTACTGAAAGATAACTAAACTACTGAAGATGTCTTACAACAGCTGACATCTTCTAACAAAAGCTAAGTGTATACTAACATAACTACTGAGACTACAACTACTGAACTACAACGTCTGAAGAACAGGCTCTTCAGACGTTTTACAATAAGTAAACTACTGAAAAAAACTACTGAAAAGGAAAACCATCACAACAACTGAAGAGTACGACTTCAGCTGTTGTGATAACCTCTGAAGTCTTCAGCACTTGACTTCAGCTGATGTAATCTTCAGTACTTGAACTTCAGCTGATGTCGTCTTCAGTACTTGAACTTCATCTGATGTCTTCAGTTGTTGTCATCAGCTGATGAAGCCTTCAGCAGTTGTTGTGATGTCTGTGGGACTTAAAGGTTTTTCTGATCAGGCTCATTGGTTCTTTTGGTTCAACAAATATATATATATATATATATATATATATATATATATATATATATATATATATATATATATATATATATATATGTCAGCTGATGTCGTCTTCAGTACTTGAACTTCAGCTGATGTCTTCAGTTGTTGTCATCAGCTGATGAAGCCTTCAGAAGTTGTTGTGATGTCTGTGGGACTTAAAGGTTTTTCTGATCAGGCTCATTGGTTCTTTTGGTCCAATAATATATATATATATATATGTATATATATATATGTATATATATATATATATGTATATATATATTCACACGCACACACATATATATATATATAGGAGGAGGTCCAAATAAAAAATAATATTTGGCTAAGAAGTTTAAGAAGATATGAGGTGGTGACATGTGACAAAACTAGAAAATAGGATTAAAGGGTATTTTGATCTATTAACCATTTAATCTAATTCCCTTTCTCCTTTTAAAAATATAGCATAGTTCTTTTACACACTCTATCCATCCACAAATCCTATAAAAAATTAACTTCAAAATACAACCAAAGCTTAAATGTCTCTTGGTGTATTGAACTCCATAATTACATACAAAAACTAATCGGTGATTAGAGATGTTAACTTGAGCGGTGGGTATTAATTGGTAGTGTTTTAAGACAATGATTCGATGGTCAATGATAGTGGTAATTGGAGGTAATGAATAATGATGGGGGATGATATCAATGATCAATGATACTTAAATGTCATTCGTTTTACACACTTAGTTGTCACATTGATTGTTCAAGCACAAAATAATACATAGATTGTTGTCTAACGCAAAAAAACATAAAATGTGTTATATTAATGCAAATAGTGAACATTAAAATAGCAAAGAATGTGTTATTTCTATGTTGTTTGATATTTTGACGTAATACACCACGGAAACAACACATGAGACGTCGTTGTTTTGACGTAAAACAACATAGAACATGTTACAAAAAACCGTACAAAACTGTGATATTTGACAAAACTGTGCTTTTTGACGCAAAACCGCACAAAACTGTGATGTTTTTATGAAATACAACACAATTTTATGTTGTTTTGATGATATACAGTACAAAACTGTGTTGTTTGATGCAAAACAACAAAAAACTGTGATATTTTTATGAAATACAGCATAATTTTATGTTGTTTTATGAAATATAGCATAAATTTGTGTTCTTTTATGAAATATAGCACAAAAACGTTAAAATGCAGCATAATTTCACATAATTTTTTTTTTGTAAAAAAATATAGGAATACTATACTCAATTCAAAAAGGGGGAAATGCTTGATTTTATGATGCAATTTGTTTTAAAAAATAATCTAGTATGAAAAAGTTATAAACTTCTAAAAAAATTAAGGGAAGCTCAAAAAAGTCAATAAAAATGGTTACATATCAAAAATACTCTTCCACCTTTTTATTTATAACATTATCATCTTATCCATTGATTAAAAAATAGAAGTCTAAGATCATTTCTTAGCCTTTTTAGTCAAAATATATTTTTAGTGTAACCTCCCTCTATATATATATATAAGAGTTGTATTATAAAGTTGAAAATACTTTAAGTGTCGTTTAAGGCTTTAAAAATATGAGTAAGGTTATAGTAAAAAGTTATTTAATCTAAAAGAAAAAGGTTCAAATACAAAGTGTATTTTTGTTACAAGGTGTGAGAAGACACAATGAGTCAAAAAAAGACACAAAAAAATTATATCTCACAATCTAAATCGGATTTCAAAAAGTAATTCAGAGCTTTTGTACCCCTAGTCGTTCTAACTAAGAAAAAATAAAAGAAAAATTAAAAAAATAAAAAAATTAACATTTTTTTATTGTGTCATTTATGAAAGACACAATGACTTCATTGTGTTATTATGAAAGACACAATGACATCATTGTGTCAATATAAAAGACACAATGACGTCATTATGTCATATAAAGACACAATGACGTCTTTGTGTCATATAAAGACAATGAAATTTTTTTATTATTTTTTTTATTTTTTTCTGAAAGAGGACAACAAGAGGAACAGAGGCTCCGAATTACTGTTTTAAAATTTGATTTAGATTGTGAGATATTAATTTTTTGTGACTTTTTTAGCCTCATTGTGTCTTCTTACACTTTGTAGCAAAAATAAACTTTGTAGAATAACCTCACCCAATCTAAAACTCTAAGAAAGATGTGTTTACCTTCTGTCATTCTGTTGTTTCAAATTCGAGTGTATTTTGGTTACTTTATTAAATACATCATGTCATTGTGACAAATATTTTTATTATTTGTTGTATCTATTTTTTATTGTGTTTTACGTTTTAAATTATTTTGTGTTATTTTTTTATATTGTTTGTTAGTGATATTATGTAAATTTATTGTTATCTTATTATTATGTATTACAATTAAAGGCACACAATGATTTATATTAACAATGTGTTAGAATAACACAATGACAAGCAAAAACATAAAGAGATGTCATTGTATTTTACGTTTTATATCATTTGTGATATTTTAGATTAATTAGTTGTGATTTATTATTGTGTTTTATATAACAATGTTATTTAGCTATTATATTTTTTTTTAAATTTATCATTTTAGAAAAACACAATAGTGTTCAGACAAACACAATTAACTGCACTATATACACTATTACGAGTAGATTTCATATTAGCTAAAAAAACAATAAAAATATTATCTTTTTATATAATAATATTATACTTGTTTTAAAGATAAAAACCCTTGTTTTTATGGCATAATTTTTATAAAAATGATATCGTATATAAAAATTATGAACGTTTAGAAGAGTGGGGGAACATGAAAAAACTCTACAATAATGGTTATGCCTAAAATACCACTGTAACAAACTTTTTTACTGAGATTTGATCTCAACCACTGATTAAGAAAATTGATGGTTTAGATTCATTCTTACACTTTAAATTATTACCAAACACATATATAATACCAATCTCTATAGTATTTGATAAAGGCATTTGCTTCATATATTAATTTTAGCAAAGTTTCTAAAAGAAAATAGGAACTAAGGTGCAACTTAGTACAACCTATCATCCTTAGGCATATGGATTAAGCGATAGCATACGGTAATCTTTGAGGACATGCTTAAGGTATGTGTTGAATTTCAATGGACGTTAGGATGATCAATTTATGTTTCATTAAGTTTTCATATCGCAATAGTTATTAATCGGTTGCCTTTTTTTAGCCCTTATAAGAAACAAAATAAGAAACTTCAGTTAGTTAAAGAAAAATGTAAAACTTTAATTAGTTAAATAAAAGAGTAAAACTTTAGTAAGTTTGATATGACCCCTCATGGAGATACTTTCAACAATACTTTATCACCCTCACATGCACCCTTTGAGATTGATGCAGGAATCGAACTAATCGCCTATTGTCTGAAGCTACTAGAAAAGCAAAATGGAATCTATGACACATTTAGCGTACCCTACTTAAGGAAATGTCCGGTAGGGGAATCGCTCAAAATTCCTTTAGAAGATGACTACATTAATGAATGAACTCCATTGAAGAACTGGTTTGTATCTTGGTATTCTTGGATAAACAAGTTAAGAAATTGTGCATGAAATACCATTGCACGTACTATGGAACTCCAAACATGCATTTAAAGAAACATGGGAATGAGAAGAGGACATGACATAATAAGTATCTATATTTGTTAAACTAACTAGATTAAAAACTCATACATTACACATATTGAATAAATAAATGATTCAGTAGTTTGTAACGAAAATTTAAAGATTATAAAACAAAATTTTAAGTTTTAAGGAGAATAAACTAATAATATTGAAAAAGAAAAGAAACGGGAGAAAGGAATCTTGTGGAGCAATATTTGTGGCATGTAATGGCAACATGAAAATAAGGGGAAAAAAAATAACGCGAGCTAAATTGGGGACAATTAGAGGAAAAAATGAGAATAAGCGGGAAGTTGATGAAGTGGCTACACAACTAAGGATAGTAAGAAAAAGATGTGGAGTGAAACTGGAAATATGAAACAACGAACTTAAGGTCGCTAAATCAAGAACTAAAGATGTTCTTAGAATTGTGCGGTCACCGGTCACCAGTAAAAGTGTCCAACCTTGACGTGTGTGAGATAGTATATAAATATACAGTGTATTTTACACACAGATTGAGGTTTTTAATTTATATAAATGATTTCAATTTTTACTAACCACACATGTATAGAATGTTATATCTATCATTTGTATAATATAGTATTAGAAAGAATGTAAGGCCCCGTTTCCGGGCACCTCACAGCCGGTCATCATCGCACTTAAAACACATCATTTTATAATCATTATAAAAATCTTGCAGCGGAAACATTCAAAAGACATCTCATTTCATTGTAAATACTTTTGCCAAATAATACACCGTCAGTTAGTTTACGAAATACATTGTTGTATTACATCACAAAAGCATTCTATAAATGGATGTCATCCCAAAAGAGCTGAGTAGCCGCCTCGTGCCATCCTCAGCAACATACCTGCCAACTAAAAACACATAAAAAGTCAGCGTTGCTGAGTGAGTTCTAGTTTTATAATAAAACCTACTTTCCTTTTGTAAAACCGTTCACTACTTTCATGCGATCATACATCATACGTACACATAGATAATATTATTATTATCTTTATCATTCGTTCATCTTTACATTCGTTCTTACGAGTCTGTTGCGACACAAGGCCGCTCACCTCAATATCGATCTCTCATGATCGTATGCTAGCCGAGTCTGTTGCGACAACATGGTTGCTCACCTCAGTGGCAATCTCACGATTGCCTGCTAACCGAGTCTGTTGCAACATAAAGTTGCTCACCTCAATATCTGCTTGCAAGCCTTTCCTTTGTTTGTTCGTCATTCATTAATGCATGCATTCATTTGTTACATTCCTCTTTTCATTATCTTCCACTTTACATTACATAATACTTTTCTTTCATTCATTAATATGCAAGGAAAGCCACAGGAAGACAATCAAGTAAAGCAAGGAACATAATAAACATACAACATCATCATACGAGGCAACATACATACATAACATACATCATACATAAGCATCAATCATACATCATAACATGCCCATCATACCATCTATGACCTCAAAAAGTCAACTTACATAGCACCCGGGAACCTCCCAAGCCAAAGGCTACATTTCCATTTTTCCCAAAAAGTCAGAAAATATTCTAAGTGTTTATCCACATTTCTCTTAGTGTTCATCCGCATTTCTTTTTGTTCATCCGCATTTCTTTTTGTTCATCCGCATTTCTTTTTGTTCATCCGCATTTCTTTTTGTTCATCCGCATTTCCTTTTGTTCATCCGCATTTCTTTTTGTTCATCCGCATTTCTTTTTGTTCATCCGCATTTCTTTTTGTTCATCCGCATTTCTTTTTGTTCATCCGCATTTCTTTTTGTTCATCCGCATTTCTTTTTGTTCATCCGCATTTCTTTTTGTTCATCCGCATTTCTTTTTGTTCATCCGCATTTCTTTTTGTTCATCCGCATTTCTTTTTGTTCATCCGCATTTCTTTTTGTTCATCCGCATTTCTTTTTGCTCATCCGCATTTCTTTTTGTTCATCCGCGTTTCTTTTTGTACTTAGGCAATTTTCTAAATTCAGGCGTATAAACTATTGTTTGGGTGCATGAGCAGTCTAGGTCATACTTATCATCATAATTCGGTCCCCAAACACCATCTATCATACTCTAAGCTTAAATCATACATTCTAAGCCTTAGAAACACAACCATAACATCATCAAGCATGAACATGGATCAAAATCACACCATACATGCAACATCCACGCATTCAACATACGGGTATGAAACCCAAGTTTTATAAAAAGTTCAATTATGCATCTCCAGCCCCAAAATCAGTTAAAAACATGTAAAAGAGGGGTTCTAGAACTCATCTTTGCAGCTCTTGAGTATGGCTTCTCCCAAACTCATTTGCAATTGAGTTCAACCACCTAGAAACCCACTAAAAACACACATCCGAACACACACAACACACATAAGCATACAACTGAGGTAAGACCAGTTAAGAACACTTAAAAACCATGAATTTCTTACCTTGAATTCGACTTTTCAGCTCTTGTTCTTCGAAATCCGAATCTGCACTTTCTCTTTCTAAAAATCTGATGATTTGGGGTTATAAGAAGAGAGTGGGCAGCCATGCCCACTATACACCCACTTTTCCAACCTTTTGTCCTTTTTGACACTTTTTACCCCTCAACTTGGGTAAAATATCTTTTCTTTCTTTTTCTTCACTTTATTCTTTCTTTCTTTTTTTTAAAAAAAATAACCGGGTGTTACAAGTCCACCCCCCTTAAATCGGTTTCGTCCCCGAAACCTGTTATTGCTCGAACAAACGTGGGTAATGCTGTCTTATTTCTTCTTCAGTTTCCCACGTTGACTCGGATCTCTTCCTGTGCTGTCACTGCACACGCACAAGAGGAACCACTTTATTTTTCAGCCTCTTCTCCTTTCGATCGATGATCGCCACTGGTTGCTCCACATAATTAAGCCGTTCGTCTATCTCGATATCCTCTAGTGGAACAATCATATCCTCTTCTGCCAAACACTTCCTTAGATGGGATATGTGGAATGTCGGGTGAATTCCACTCAACTCATCTGGTAGCTCCAATCTATAGGCAACCTCTCCTATTCGAGCAATGATTCGGAAAGGGCCTATATACCTCGGGCTCAACTTGCCCCGCTTTCGGAACCGAATGATGCCCTTCCAAGGTGAGACCTTCAACATAACCCGGTCACCCACCTGGAACTCAATTGGTCTGCATCGTTTTTCAGCATACGACTTCTGTCTATCCTTGGCTGCCTTCATGTAGGCCTTGATCTTTTCAAGCTTTTCAGTCGTAGCCTCGATCACCTCGACGCTCCCTAACTCTTTATGACCAATATCACCCTAATAAACCGGGTGTTCTGCATCTCCTACCGTATAGCATCTCATAAGGTGGCATGCCAATGCTGGCATGATAGCTGTTATTGTAGGAGAATTCAGCTAACTGTAAGTGGTCATCCCAACTTCCCCCAAAATCAACCTCACATGCCCGAAGCATGTCCTCCAATGTCTGAATGGTCCTTTCTGACTGACCATCAGTTTGGGGATGATAAGTTGTGCTAATGTGTAACCTCGTCCCCATCGCGTCATGGAATTTCTTCCAGAATTTGGATGTAAACCGGGTGTCACGATCAGACACAATAGACACCGGCACACCGTGACGAGTCATAATCTCCTTAATGAAAAGATCCGCCAACCTCTCGGATGAATAGGTCTCACGCATCGGTAGGAAGTGAGCACTCTTCGTCAAGCGGTCAACAATCACCCATATAGCATCATACCCTTTCGGAGTTCGCGATAGCTTCGTAATGAAATCCATGGTGATGTGCTCCCAGTTCCATTCCGGTATATCCAAAGGTTGGATCTTCCCATACGGCTTTTGATGCTCGGCCTTCACTTGCAGACAAGTAAGGCACTTACTCACATACTCCACCACATCACGCTTCATACCCGGCCACCAATAATCTTTCTTCATGTCTTGATACATTTTGTAGCACCGGGATGAATGGAGTATTGTGTCTTGTGAGCTTCATCCATAACCTTCACCCGTAGATCCCCAAAACGAGGAATCCACATCCGCCCAAATCGGGTTGTGACACCGAGTGTGTTTTCGCCCAATTCCGCAACCAGACCTCTCATTCTTTCAGAGTTAAGATGATCTTCCTTTAAGGCTTCATCCTGAAACTCCCTGACCTGCTTCATCACATCAGAGGTCATGATCAGCTGGTACGCTTTCACCCGAATCGGCTCTGGTCTTTCCTTTCGGCTAAGGGCGTCCGCCACCACGTTGGCTTTGCCCGGATGATAATGGATCTCAAAATCATAATCTTTTATGAGCTCCAACCATCTCCTCTGCCTTATATTCAAATCCTTCTGCTCGAAGAAATACTTCAAGCTCTTGTGGTTAGTGAAAATGGTGCACTTCGTCCCGTAGAGATAGTGCCTCCAAATCTTTAATGCAAAGACCACTGTTGCTAGCTCCAAGTCGTGAGTAGGATAATTAACCTCATGAAACTTTAATTGCCGGGATGCATAGGCTATGACCTTTCCTCTCTTCATTAATACGCACCCCAATCCCGAGTAAGAAGCATCAGAATAAACCACCAGATCTTCACTTCCATTGGGTAATGACAGAACAGTAGCTTGGGTCAATCTCGTCTTCAATTCTTCGAACGCCTTCTCTTGAGCTTGACCCCATACAAACTTTACATCCTTACGGGTCAACTTGGTTAGTGGAGAAGCGATCTTGGAAAAGTCTTGGATTAATCTTCTGTAGTAGCCCACCAAACCCAAGAAACTACGGATCTCGGATGGCGTCTTTGGAGACTTCCATTGCATCACCGCTTCCACCTTTGCCGGATCCACCATAATCCCCTCCAGATTCACCACATGACCCAAGAATTGGACTTCGCGCAACCAGAACGCGCATTTGGAGAACTTGGCATACAGTTTCTCCCTTCTCAACGTCTCCAACACCTCTCGAATGTGACCGGCATGCTCTATCTTGCTCTTTGAATAAATCAGGATATCATCAATAAACACAATCACTGATTTATCCAACATCGGCCGACACGCTCGGTTCATCAGATCCATAAAAGCAGCTGGCGCATTGGTCAAACCGAAAGACATAACGAGAAACTCGTAGTGACCGTAGCGCGTGCGAAAAGCTGTTTTAGGAATATCCTGCTCCTTCACCTTCAGCTGATGGTAGCCCGATCGAAGATCTATCCTTGAAAACCAACTGGCACCTTGGAGCTGATCGAATAAATCATCAATCCTCGGTAACGGATACCAATTCTTCACTGTCAGCTTGTTCAGCTCACGGTAGTCTATACACATCCTCATACTACCATCTTTCTTCTTCACAAATAAGACCGGCGCACCCCAAGGTGAGATACTCGGTCTGATGAACCCCTTGTCAAGCAGCTCTTGCAACTGCTCCATCAACTCCTTCATTTCTGTCGGAGCCAATCGATACGGTGCTTTGGCAACGGGTTGGGCACCTGGTATCAGATCAATCTGAAACTCAATCTCTCGGTCAGGTGGAACTCCTGACAAGTCTTCGGGAAACACATCTAGAAAGTCACACACAACCGGTACCTCAGTCAGTTGTGGTGTGGGCGTATCCACATCCTTCACATATGCCAAGTAGGCACTACATCCATGCCTCATGCACTTTCCCGCCACCGCCATTGAGATCACTTTCTGGATAGTCGTGACCCGATCCCCATAAACAGTTACCGAACTCCCATCAGGCGCTATCAATCGAATCATCTTCTTTCAACACACTATATTCGCCTCGAAGTCCGCGAGCCAATCCATCCCAAGTACCAAGTCGAAACCACCTAAGGTCATCACAAATGGTCTAACCGGACCCTCTAACTCTACATCACAACCCTCTATCAACTCTGAAATCCTGGTAGACTTACCTATGGCAATTTCTACATCAAATGGCGCATCAACACGTTTACTACTAACAGGCAGCTTAGCACAGAAAGTAGCAGAAATAAAACTTCTACTGGCACCCGAATCAAACAACACAGAAGCTAAAGTTTGTTTCACCAGAAACGTACCAGACACAACATCAGGGTCCATCCTAGCCTCCTCCTGTGTCATCGTGAATGCCCTGGCGCTCGCCCTTGGTCCTTCACCTCCAGTTTTCTTCACTCCAGAACCCTCAGCCCTTGGCTTCTTGCAATCCCTACTCATATGACCACTTTCCCCACAGTTGAAACACTTCACACCCCCACAGTCTCTAACCATATGACCAGGCTTCCCATACTTGAAGCAGATGTTTGATCCCCACTTGCATTCCCCCGAATGCTCTCTCCTACATTTGCCACACCTCTTCAATCCTGCACCTGGCGTGACCACACGGCGGTCATCCACCCGTGCCTTCTTGTTACCCGTCGAAGTATTACCCCGACCAAACCTCTTCCCCTGCCAGTTCCTCTCACCACCGCCCTTCCTGCTACCCTCAGCCACCACCACCACAGCCCGCTCATCATATAACCTCCCTGCCAAATCCACCGCCGACCTAAACGTGCTTGGTCGGGCAGCGATCATATGACTGTGAATATCCGTCGGCAAACCCTGAATATACCTCTTGATCTTTCGTGACAGAGGCGTCACCTGATCCGGCACCAGACGTGCCATCTCATTGAACTTTGTAGTGTACTGCTGGTGTGTCATCATTCCCGCCTCCAGCTGCAGGAATTCCCTCTCAATTTTGTCCATTTCCCGATGAGGACAGAATTCCTTAATCACCAGCTTCTTTAGTTCGGACCATCTCATCCTCCTGATGGTCCTGCTACCCTCGGCTTGGACTATATTGTCCCACCAGCACAGAGCCGAGTCCACAAAAGAATGGGCAGCAAACTTCACTTTCAGATCTTCCCGATACTCGCTGATATTCAGAACGGCTTCCATTTCCCTCACCCACCGGTGAGTAGCAGCAGCAGTGCCATTACCATCAAAAGTTGGAGGCTTGCATCGTTGAAAGGCCCCGTAGTTACAGCCTCATGCCGCCCCCGGCAACGGCTCTTCTTCCTCCTCCTCTTCTTCATCAGAAGGAACCGTTTCAGGATCCATTCGTTCCCGTCCTCCCGAGGACCGGTTCCTCTCCCCCCGTTCTCCTTCCCGTACAGTCTTTATCACTTCGGTCACTACAGACGGTAAGATCGTCTGCATGACCTGGTGCACCACCTCCACTAAAGCCTCCTTTACCGAGGCTCTCAGATTGGCGCTCTCGTCTACACCCTCTGGATGAGGGGTCTCCGGTTCTTCAGGGACCACCTTCTCAACTCTAGGCCTGCCTCTTTTGGGTCGTGATGCAGCAGCAAGCCCACCACGTGAGGCTTTGGATGATCTACCACCGGCCATCCTCTATCACACACTGAAAGATTCAAACACCAACACGGTCATTCAAGGGAATAGCTCAGTTTATGTCAAGTATTGTAAGTCCCTAATTACAGTGGCCAGTTGCGATTAGCCACTTACTTTACTCTTCGTACCCCGAGCATTACCTGTCCTGACTACATCAGTATCTAAACCTACCAGTACACATAAACCACATAACATGCGCACATAATTCCGGTTAACATTAAGAAAATACCTGATGGCACGCAGCTACTCAGTTTGGCATCCCTTCCCTTTCCGTCCCATTCTCAGTTTAAGTTAAGGTTTATTTTGAAAATTTACCCATTTCACTTAAACTTTGGCTCTGATACCAACTTGTAAGGCCCTGTTCCCGGGCACCTCACTGCCGGTCATCATCGCACTTAAAACACATCATTTTATAATCATTACAAAAATATTGCAGCGGACACATTCAAAAGGCATCTCATTTCATTGTAAATACTTTTGCCAAATAATACACCGTCAGCTAGTTTACGAAATACATTGTTGTATTACATCACAAAAGCATTCTATAAATGGATGTCATCCCAAAAGAGCTGACTAGCCGCCTCGTGCCATCCTCAGCAACACTACCTGCCAACTGAAAACACATAAAAAGTCAGCGTTGCTGAGTGAGTTCTAGTTTTATAATAAAACCTACTTTCCTTTTGTAAAACCGTTCACTACTTTCATGCGATCATACATCATACGTACACATAGATAATATTATTATTATCTTCATCATTCATTTATCTTTACATTCGTTCTTACGAGTCTGTTGCGACACAAGGCCGCTCACCTCAATATCGATCTCTCATGATCGTATGCTAGCCGAGTCTGTTGCGATAACATGGTTGCTCACCTCAGTGGCAATCTCACGATTGCCTGCTAACCGAGTCTGTTGCAACACAAAGTTGCTCACCTCAATATCTGCTTGCAAGCCTTTCCTTTGTTCGTTCGTCATTCATTAATGCATGCATTCATTTGTTACATTCCTCTTTTCATTATCTTCCACTTTACATTACATAATACTTTTCTTCATTCATTAATATGCAAGGAAAGCCACAGGAAGACAATCAAGTAAAGCAAGGAACATAATAAACATACAACATCATCATACGAGGCATCATACATATATAACATACATCATACATAAGCATCAATCATACATCATAACATGCCCATCATACCATCTATGACCTCAAAAAGTCAACTTACATAGCCCCCGGGAACCTCCCAAGCCAAAGGCTACATTTCCATTTTTCCCACATCCACATCCGCATTGTTCATCCGCATTTCTTTTTGTTCATCCGCATTTCTTTTTGTTCATCCGCATTTCTTTTTGTTCATCCGTATTTCTTTTTGTTCATCCGCATTTCTTTTTGTTCATCCGCATTTCTTTTTGTTCATCCGCATTTCTTTTTGTTCATCCGCATTTCTTTTTGTTCATCCGCATTTCTTTTTGTTCATCCGCATTTCTTTTTGTTCATCCGCATTTCTTTTTGTTCATCCGCATTTCTTTTTGTTCATCCGCATTTCTTTTTGTTCATCCGCATTTCTTTTTGTTCATCCGCATTTCTTTTTGTTCATCCGCATTTCTTTTTGTTCATCCGCATTTCTTTTTGTTCATCCGCATTTCTTTTTGTACTTAGGTAGTTTTCTAAATTCAGGCGTATAAATTATTGTTTGGGTGCATGAGCAGTCTAGGTCATACTTATCATCATAATTCGGTCCCCAAACACCATCTATCATACTCTAAGCGTAAATCATACATTCTAAGTCTTAGAAACACAACCATAACATCATCAAGCATGAACATAGATCAAAATCACATCGTACACGCAACATCCACACATTCAACATACAGGTATGAAACCCAAGTTTTATAAAAAGTTCAATTATGCATCTCCAGCCCCAAAATCATTTAAAAACATGTAAAAGATGGGTTCTAGAACTCACCTTTGCAGCTCTTGAGTATGGCTTCTCCCAAACTCGTTTGCAATTGAGTTCAACCGCCTAGAAACCCACTCAAAACACACACCCGAGCACACACAACACACATAAGCATACCACCGAGATAAGACCAGTTAAGAACACTTAAAAACCATGAATTTCTTACCTTGAATTCGACTTTTCAGCTCTTGTTCTTCAAAATCCGAATCTGCACTTTCTCTTTCTAAAAATCTGATGATTTGGGGTTGTAAGAAGAGAGTGGGCAGCCATGCCCACTTTACACCCACTTTTCCAACCTTTTGTTCTTTTTGACACTTTTTACCCCTCAACTTGGGTAAAATATCTTTTTCTTTCTTTTTCTTCACTTATTTCTTTCTTTCTTTTTTTTTAAAGAAAAATAACCGGTTGTTACAAAGAAACTGAATATCAAGCGGCTACCGATAGTAAACCATCATGAATGTTTAGCCAATAAAATAGGCTATTTTGGTAGTAAATAAGATAAATATATAGCAATCAAAATAAATTAAATAAAAATTAAATAAAGGTTGTCATCTAGGTTTAGAATCCTCCAAACTGTCACCTAATAACACATATAAGAAGGTTGGCAAGATCACATAATCATAACTATTGACTTGATCCTCTTAAAATTTAGGAAGTCATATGATTCTTTGGAAAGTTTTAATGAATAATTAAAACATAACGATCGAGATTTATTTTTTTTATAAAAACCAAGTTATAATTGTTGTGAAATTATTTATAATAATTAGATCAGTTATCCATTAGGAATCACTTGATCTAACAATCATTTGGAAAGTTAACATGAAAAACACAATAATCACCTAAAGTGCATTTAGATAAATAAAAGCCGTGTATTCTTTTAACAGTTTAACTTATGACATCCATGTTACGATAATGTAAACTAACCTTACATCATCAAGTCCTATGTAAATATAAGCAATGGTATGTTAAAATTATAACAATCAAGATGACCTGCTAAGGTACATGTGATTGGCTGCATGTTTTTTAGTCCTTCTTTATAATTAAAACTTCATTAATCAATTCCTTGGTCCAAAGGCCATGATGATGCAACATAGGCATACATGCTCATGACTGATTAATGGAAACTCCGTGTTTACTGATTAATCGTAGTTTGAATAGGATTTAAGACCTGGTAATACACACATTTGTTAAGATATAAACATGAGGCTGTTTTAACAATAACATAACATTGCCAGTGTTCACACGTTATCAACCACTAGCTTAATCCATCTTCTCTAAAATGAAAACGAGGAACTTAGCTCATTCTCATGCTGACAAGAACACTAAAGTAGAAAATGATAATACAAGATATTATCGTTAATAAAAACAAGATGATGAATTTAAACATGAATGATTAGAAGTTAAACTACAGTTTATTACGATAACAAAATACATACAATATAAAACTACAACTAGAATGAAAAGTATTGCTTAACTAGATGGAGTTTAATTGAATTCTATGAACAAAAACACATAGATTCAATAAAATTTTGGAAAAAATGGTGTCCCAAATGGTGGATGAAAGCTTGTATTTATAGGCCATTGGTTGAGCACGGCCAGACACGGAAGAAGTGTGTTGAGCATCTAAAGTAGCGCACCGTTTTAGTGCAAGAGCACGCTCCTCGTAGGGGTGTAACTTTATGACACGACAAAAAGACATGACTCGAACCTAACAAGAAATTTATAGGTCAATTCAGATTGAACCCAATATTTATTTATTTTATACACGTTGTATGTCAAACATTAAAATTTTTTTGTTGTCTTATTCCAAAATTTAAAACTAAAAAAGAAATTGAAATAACATTTCCTATCTAAAGTATAATTGTTTTATATTCATTTGAAATTTTTGTTGTAAAATGGTAGTTCTAAAGTATTAATATGTATAAAAAACTATAAAATTAAAAAAACCAGGTTAAACAGGTTGTGTTCGTGTAAACCCACACATTTTCAGGTCCTATTCAGGTTCACATGTCTGGCATGATTTTTATGTTTGGTTTGTATAAAATTTTGGTGTTCATGTCGAATTGGACCCGCCAACCCGTAAACACGACCTGTTTAGCACCCCTAGCTCTCGGGTTGTCGTTTTCTGCTTACTCGCATCAGAGTGCGAATACTTCATGTGTTAGCATGTTTGATGTTGTTTATTATTTAAATTAAAAATCAGCGTTTAACAAGAAAGTTATAGACTAAAGTTCCATTCTTTTTTTCATTCACTAAATGTTCATCTATGGAAGGAAAAGAACCTAATCTTTATGAGAAATCTTGAAACTAAGATGTTTGAGACAAGTAATGAGACCTGATATAGTGATTTGGGATCTGACATTTAAAATTTCCTGATTTTGGTATGTGTAAGGTATTATAGGATGTTACATCTCTCCATCAGGCATGACGTGTTGTATCACAATACACCATACAATAAAGCGGAAGACTTGTAACCATGACAACAAACTAGATCTGAATTAAAGTTTAATACAGTGACTTACAAAAGTACATGCCATTCTGAATATACATCCAAGATAACACTAACCCCCCCCCCCTCCCGCTGCTCCCAGTTAATTTCAATCCAAACAAAACTCTTTAGGGACTAACATACACACCCAAACATGGCATCAAGTCCCATGACCAACGCTATCACTTTCCAGCTTCTATTGTACTTGTATCACGAGCTAAAACCCGTCAACAAATAAGTTGATGGCGAGCCATAACCAATGACTCCAAAATAGACGGACAATAAATTGATGCGTGCAAGTAAATTGTTTAGCAAATCAAATCTCTCTAAGTTACGAAGCATCGCTGCCTAGTGTCCATAACATATATATATATATATATATATATATATATATATATATATATATATATATATATATATATATATATATATATATATCACTCTAGGTTTTATAACAATGATGGTAGGTAGGTTAAATGCACCATGGCTGACCTATCCCCGACACGTCAACAACACACAAAGATCAGGTGCATCTCCAATCCTTCCAAACTCATCGGCTCATTTGTCTGATCCTGTGGGATTATAGTGATTGGCGCCAACAATACAACTTGAGAACGAGGCCCTCCTACTTACAGTTGTAAGGCCCCATTCCCGGAAACCTCACAGTTGGTCATTCATAGCACAAAAGATACATAATAACATGCATTTCATAAAATAAGCAATGAAATTACTTTAACAAAAGTCATTCATTATTATTAATAAATACTGTTGTTAAGCAATATAATGGAGTTTGAGTTGCAAAAGATTGTTTAATTGTATTACAAAACAACAATATCATAAGTATTGAATGGATGTCAATCTTGTCCCGCCGAGTAGCTTCACCTTCGTGCCATCCTCAGCAATAATTACCTGCCAACTGAAAATATATAAAGTCAGCGTTGCTGAGTGAGTTCTAGTTTTGCAAGTATTAAAATACCTTGGATAATATACATATGAAAATACTCTTTTAATAAAATACTTTCCTTACTTTTGTACGTGAGCACGCGTCAACTATACATCAAGGTATTACTTTCTTTCTTTCCTTCTTTATTGTACGCATTTGTTCATTTCGTACTTTTAACTTTATCTTTCACTGTCTATATGGACCAATATGCAATACCCCGAACACTATGCACGAAACTGATGTTGGGCCTGTGGTCTATAAATAGACCATGAACTAAATGCACGAAGCTGACCCAGTCACTTAGGGTATGCCATAAAGGTTCTGCCAATCTCAATGATTGACCATGTGTGCATCCTTTGGGGTAGCTAACCCGCATCACAGTTGAGATAACGATAACATGGTCGTGCACCTCCTATAAGCTTGCAAGACTTTCATTAATTTTAATTACGTTTCACTTTTTTATCATTAATCTTTCACTTTTGTTAATGATAATACTTTGCATTTATGATCATAATTTACCACATAAAGTCACACAATAATCATTATTCTGGATATAAAAACAACTTTAATATGATGCAATATAATAACAATTAAAACCCTAATTCAATGTTGGGTCAAACCTTAATCATTCTGTTTTTCTTAAAATTTCAGAAAACAATCTAAGTGTTCTAGGCGCATGAGCACTATGCAGGCGTATGAGCACTATGCAGGCGCATGAGGCATGTTTAGGAGCATTGCAACTATGCAGGCGCATGGGCTTACTTGGATGTTTCAACACTTAGGCGCATGAGCCATTTCAGGCGCATGGGTATTATTTGGGCGTATGGGGTGTGCTTACACGTCTAAGACTAAGTCTTAGATGCATGGACTACTTTTCAGGCGCATAGACTTATACTTAGAATTTCTAAGTCATTTCTAGGCGCATGAGGGTACTGTGTGGGCGCATGGCATATACTTAAGTATTTCTAAGGCAAATTCAGGCGCATGGGCCTAATTTAGGCGCATGGGCCTAATTTAGGCGCATGGGCCTAATTTAGGCGCATGGACACCTTTCTAACATGTTTCTAAGCTGTTTTCAGTTCTAAATCTTTATACCATCCTATTCTAAGCTTAATAACACCATACTAAGTCTTTACACCACATAAACAAACATAAAACATTATCATACAAGCATAAAACATGCGGGTATACATAACAATAGTAGTAAAACCTATTTTAATACATTTTTAGCCCCAAAAAAGTTGTAAAACATGTAGAAACCGGGGTCTAGAACTCACCTTATGCAACTTTAAGTGTGTCTTCCTTCAGATCCATATGCAATGAGTTCAAACACCTAAAACCCACCAAAATACACACACAAACGTACATACACATACATAAGTATAAGACCGAGGCTAGAACTAGTCAAGAACAACTTAAAAACACTAAATCTCACCTTAAATTCGGTTTCTTCTTGTTCTTCTTCAAGAACCCGAAGCTTCTACTCTTCTTTCTCTAAAATCCGAATGCAAAAAGGTGAAAAGTAACATGGCATGGGCGGCCATGTTTCTTTTGTACAAAATAAATATTAAATTTTGTACTTTTGACACATTTAACTCCTCAACTTGGGTTAAATGTCATTTTCCACTTTTACTCTTCTTTTAACAACTTCTTAAAATATCCGGGTGTTACGATAGTAGATCTGACTAAGCGTACATATGTCCAGAGGTGATCAGCTGTTCTACATGAACCCGTCCGCTCATCTTAATAGTGACCAATGTCAAACACACCTAAGATATATGGTATGCTAACTCACTAGAGGCAAATTAACTACCAATCACACATCAAAACACTTTTATTAAATCATTTAACCAGCTCGAATATAGCCCTAAAATACTTAAAGAAAAATAGGGAGAGTTAGCCACATCTTGACGAGCTACCCACAATAATCAACACTTACCCACAAGCTTTATTGAATGTAGTGTAACCTCGAAACACAGTGTCACACCCCAACTAAAGCGAAAACACGGGGATGTAACGAGACGGGATTGTCATAACATATTGTTAACAATAGAGATGCAATATATGTAATTGATGATAAAGCGTGTCATGACGACACCCGACACAAAGGAGACTTGTGTCGTGTTTAGTCAATATTCACGACAACATAGCCATAAGCATAAACTTGTAAATGATTCACATAACCAAAAATAGTATCATTGTAATGTAATTCACACAACCCGGGAATAAGTATCCAAAAGAATAATTGTATGTAATCAGACCAACAAAGTTTCAAAAGAATGTTTGTCAAGTATTATATAGTCTCAAAATGCATCCAAGGGTCTCCAATAAGGCAGCACACCTAGATCTTCAATTAGCATTTTCACCTGAAAAGATATGCTCAAAATGATCAACAAAATTGTTGGTGAGCTCGCAGGTTTAAATAGTAAGTAAGTTGATGCTGCATAATAGTTTTGTGGAATATCATGTATATAGTTATAAGTAAGCAAAATCACATAACAATGAGCTTTACAACCAAACCTAATGACGTACTCATATGCACCAAAACCGCCCCTAATTCATTAAACGCTTTCTTAAAATATAAAAATCTTGACGTCACATGCCATCATCCAAATAGTCGTCTTACTCATGTGACAATATATATAAAAGAAAGATTTTCATATTTCGTACATGTAATACTATTATATTAATGTTTGAGGTATTACATCCTCCCTCCCTTACAAAAATTTCGTCCTCGAAATTTAGCTTTACTTAAAGAGGTGAGGGTACTTTTCTTTTATCTCATTTTCTAATTCCCACGTATACTCGGGTCCATGACGTGCATTCCACTTGATCTTGACTAATGGGATTTCAACTCTTTAATCTTTTGGTCTTCGATAAGTAGTGGTTCTTCGATGAAGTTTAGCTTTTCGTTAACATGCACATCTTCTAATGGTATTTGTTGTGCCTCATCTACTAAGTATTTTCTTAAATTTGACACGTGAAAAGTATTGTGTATGCCTGTCAGTTGTTCGGGAAGTTTTAATCGATACGCCACCGGTCCTACTTTGGCTGTTATATCAAACGGTCCAATGTATCGAGGTTTGAGTTTTCCTTTCTTTCCAAATCGGATCACTCCTTTCAAAGGTGATACCTTTAACATCACTTTATCCCCTATTTGCAATTCTAGGGGTTTACGTCTTTGATCTGCATAACTCTTCTGTCTATCTTGAGCACTTTTCATCCTTTCTTTGATTTGTTGAATCTCCTCCGTGGTTTCAATAATGATTTATGGTCCTGACAATTGATTTTCGCCTACTTCTGTCCAGCAGATAGGTGTTTGGCACTTTCTCCTATATAAAGCTTCAAAAGGTGCTGCTTTGATGCTGGCGTGATAACTATTATTGTAAGTGAATTCAATAAGTGGCAGATGATTATCCCAATTACCACCAAAATCAATTACACATGCACGAAGCATGTCTTCTAACGTCTGAATAGTCTGTTCACTCTACCCATCAGTCTGTGGATGATAAGCAGTGCTTAAGTTAAGCTTGGTTCCCAATTCATGTTGGAAACTTTTCCAAAACCTAGAAGTGAAACGGCTATCCCTATCCGATATGATTGATACAGGCACTCCATGCCGCGAGACTACTTCTTTGATGTAAATCTGGGCAAGCTTGTTAATCTTGTAGTCCTCACGAATCGGTAGAAAAAGTGCAGATTTAGTCAATCTGTCTACAATTACCCAAATAGTATCATAACCATGACTTGATCTTGGAAGTTTTGTAATAAAATCCATAGTGATTTTCTCCCATTTCCATTCCGGAATCTCCGGCTGTTGTAAATAACCTGACGGTTTTTGATGTTCTACTTTCACTCTAAGGCAGGTGAGACACTTTTCTACATATCGAGCTATAGATCGTTTCATTCCCGGCCACCAATAGTCATTCCTTAGATCTTTGTACATCTTGTCAGTACCAGGATGGATAGAATACTTAGACTTGTGGTCTTCATCTAAGATTATATCCTGTAGTCCTCCAAAACTAGGAACCCATATTCTATTGTTAAATCTTAGGATATTATCATTTCTTGTTGTCAACAACTTTAGTCTCCCAATCATTCTTTCCTTCACTTGATTATTACTTAGAGCCTCTTGTTGAACATTCTTAATTTGATTTAAGAGACTAGTTTTAACGTCTATTCTAGATGCATGAATTCTTATAGGTTGGGGCTTCTCCTTTCTACTTAATGCATCAGCTACTACATTAGCCTTACCTGGATGGTATTGAATCTCACAGTCATAATCACTTAATAACTCCATCCAGCGTCTTTGATGCATATTAAGCTCCTTCTGTTCGAATATGTGTTTCAAACTTTTATAGTCGGTGTAAATAGTACATTTTACACCGTAGAGATAATGTCTCCAAATTTTTAGTGTGAATATTACAGCACCAAGTTCTAAATCATGGGTCGTGTAGTTTCGCTCATGAATCTTCAATTGTCGAGAAGTGTAAGCAATTACTTTACCTCTTTGCATGAGTACACAACCCATACCATAATGAGACGCATCATAATAGACTGCAAAATCTTCAACTCCTTCAGGAAGTGATAGTATTAGGGCACTGCACAACTTCTGTTTCAATATGTTAAAGGCTTTTTCTTGTTAGATCCCTAATTAAACTTAGAGGCTTTCTGGGTTAACGTTGTTAATGGCATAGCAATCTTGGAGAAGTCTTGAATAAATCTTCTATAGTATCCTGCTAACCCAAGAAATCTTCTAATTTCAGTAGGATTCTTTGGCACTTCCCATTTCTTGATAGCCTCAATCTTCACACGATCAACTTGTATTCCTTGTTTATTGATTATATGGCCTAGGAATTGAACTTCACGTATCCAAAACTCACACTTGGAAAACTTTGCATAAAGTTTTTCTTTCTTAAGCAATTCAAGAATTGCTCTGAGGTGTTGTTCATGATCTGCCTCGTTCTTAGAGTAGATCAGAATGTCATCGATGAATACGATCACGAACTTATTAAGATATGGTTTACAAACTCTATTCATAAGGTCCATGAATATTGCAGGTGCGTTGGTAAGCCCAAACGGCATTATCAAAAATTCATAATGACCGTACCTAGTCCTGAAAGCAGTCTTAGGTACATCTTCTGGCGTGACCTTTACCTGATGATACCCGGATCGCAAGTCTATTTTTGAAAAATAACTTGTTCCCTGTAATTGATCAAATAGATAATCGATCCTTGGTAAGGGGTACTTATTCTTTATAGTGACTTTATTCAAGTCTCTATAATCAATGCACATACGCATTGTCCCATATTTCTTCTTAACAAATAGGATGGGCGCTCCCCAAGGCGAAGAGCTTGGCTGAATAAATCCTTTTTGAAGTAGGTCTTCTAGTTGCTTCTTGAGTTCTTGCATTTCTGTCGGGGCTAGTCTGTACGGAGACTTGGCAATCGGTGATGTTCCAGGCACTAAGTCAATACGAAACTCCACTTGTCTATCAGGTGGAAGTCCTGGGAGCTCATCCGGAAATACCTTAAGATATTCTCGTACTACTGGCACGTCTTCAATCTTCTTATTCTCTGCGGTATTTACACAATATGCCAAAAAGGCAATGCAACCTTTTCTCATATCTTTTTGTGCGTGTGCTATCGTGATGAGATTTTTAGTCCTTTCAGCGCGATCTCCTAATATGGTTAACCGTTTGCCATTAGGTAGCTGGAGTCGAATGATCTTTTTATCACACACTATTTCTGTGTGATTTAGGACTAACCAATCCATTCCTATAACTACATCAAATACTCCTAGTTCCATAGGCATTAAATCAATAGGAAATGGATAACCATTTAAATATGATACAGTTCTTAATAATATTGGTGATTTCCTTTTGACTCCTATCAGCCATTTCTACTATAAAGATATGATTTAAATTTTGTGATTCTTGGTTCAAATAGTGCCTGAAGGTATTTGATACTAAACTTTTATTGGCACCAGAATCAAAAATACTCGTGCATATATATCATTGACAAGATACGTACCAGTAATCACATCTGGAGTATTACGGGCTTCCTCCGTGGTCAATACAAATACACGTCCTTTAGGTTTGTTTGGTTGCAGATTGTTGTAATTTTGAAGTTTTGGGCAATTAGGTTTTAGATGTCCTGGATCTCCACATTCAAAACATTTTCTCTTCTCCTTGCATTCTTGAAGAAGATGCCCGATCCTTTTGCAATTGGGGCATGGTTGTGTACGACACGGCCCCGGATGATTCTTCTTACAAAATCTGCATTGAGGCATTTCTCTAGGTTTCTTGAAGTTGTTATTCCTTGTGTCCCCTTTTACTTCTTCCCATTTTCTTTTTGGAGCAGGAGATTCAGCTTGTCGTCGTAACATCTCGGCGGCCATGATAGCGCCAGCTTCAACCGTTTCTGAAAAGGTTTTAAGAGATTTGGATTTAATGAAAACTCTCATTTCGGATGGTAAACCCCAGATAAACCTATTGATCAGTTGTTCTTCGGTTGTTGCAAGATGAGAACAAGTCAAGATATTTCATTAAAACGAGTAACATACTATCGGTATGTCTTGTTTCCCAGTTTTAACTGGAAGAATTCCACTTCCAGTTGTTCAGTTTCACTAGGTGGATAGAATTTAGTAAGGAGCTTATGAACAAATTCCTCCTAGTTCATCTCCTTGACTTTTCCTTTGCCCTCGGTTCGGACCACAATGTTCCACCAGTGAAGGGCTTCAGATTCGAACATATGTACAGCGAACCGTACTTTGTTATTATCGTTACAGTCACAAACATCCAATACTGATTCCATTCGATTCAGCCAGTCTTGAGCTTCTACGGCTCCTCTTCTTCCGTCGAAGGGCGGAGGTTTACAGGACATGAAATGCTTATATGTGCATTCCTTTGATTTGGTTCCTTCCATTCTTTCCCTTTCTTGTATAGGCGTAGAAGCATTCGAGCTTTCTTCAAGTTGCTCTTTGATTTATCAGCATTACTAGTTTGTGCATTCGTTAATATCTTTGCGACTTCCACTGCTATGTTATGGATAGCTTTAACATTTAGAATTAGGTTCATACTAGATTGAGATTTAACACTGTGGGAGGAGGTTCGAGTCCTCTGAGAACTTTCTCCCGTCCTGCTGCAAACATGTTCACGTCTAGATCCTTGTTCATGTCTAGATCCTTGATCATCTCTATGTTCAGACATTGCACCTACCTATAGGTTTATATAATTATACTGAAGTCAATAGTATGTGCTAAGCATACTTATAGCATAACAGTTATGTTATAGAGATTCATGTGTATAATACATATTTAGGGAATAAAAAGACATAACGCATGTTATTTGATCCTACGTCATTCTAAGCAACATGAGTATTTTTTTCCCTTAAAACTTGCTATTTGGCATAACCTAAATCTAACATTAATCTTATAGAGCTCTACTAGTTAAAGCTTAGGCATTTCTATAATACCTAATTCGCTAAAACCTCAGGCTCTGATACCAACTGTGACACCCCACCCGTGACTCGGGCGGACGTGCACAATTGATACAACTTACAGCGAAAGCAAACTGAGTTTTCATTTCAAACTTATAACGTTCTGAGTACAATACATTATTTAATTACAATATCAAACAACTATAAACTTCTACAGCTTCAGATTTTACTGTCTCGTCATTATTTCTAGAGTAGTCTCACTGATTACCTATGATACATATACTCAAAAAGACGTCAGCTAATGCTGGTGAGCTCATGCTATACAGTTTATAAAATTAACTTTGACATGCATACAATATGGGTTGTGATATTTGGGTCCATAGGCACAGTGCCTTCCCTGGTTTTACCACAACCAACGGCGGTGGGCTTGTCAGACCTTCCCGGCCGTCAAATAGGTATGAGCATGTGCCTGATGCATACGAGGAACCCTATCCTCTTTTCAGCCAGTTTGACACACCCCATTAAATATATCAGGATCCTGTATACCCCTACCGACCCATGCATATATGTAAGCATTATAATTATTACCAGTACAGACAGAACGAGTATATTATCACAGTTTCAAAAACAGACATGATAACTCACCTGTTTAACAGTTGCTGAACAGTTGATAATCAATTCCTAGTACGATCTGGTGATATCTCAAGGTCCTGATACAGTTTTAGTAATCCTAGGTTAGGCGATGGTACAATTAACTAGTCATTGTCATGGTTGGATGTTAGCTAGCGCTACCTTGTTTAAGCATGGGTGATCAGTCCATGCCTAACTAAGGCTAGGCTACCTAAAACCCAACCCTAACAATAACCCTAACATCTAAAATATAAAACTATACTAATACTAATCCTAATAATAATACTAAAATAAATAATAATTAACTTGACATAAACTTAAACGATAACATACCTTAAACCTATCTACGGCAATCTGATGTAGAGTCTCCCTGCTCGCGCTCCTACCCGAGCTCCAAAAACGACTAATAACAATACCCAATGGGGTGTCGATTACTCTGGATTCTCTGTATATTAGAGCGTTTCCAAGAAAACTTATATCTAAATACAACCCTAAGGTCTCTATTTATAAGCAAGCAGGCACAGAGGTGAAAGACTTAAGCGGGCGATTTGGGAGGAAAATTTGACGTGCCTGCCTACTAGCTTAATTATTTTTAATAATATTATTATTATATCATTATAATTAATTTAGCTGCTTACTTCGTTTTTCTCTTATAACTTTCTAAGCATAACGTCTTATAAAACTTCAAATATGCCGTTGAGACATGATTATTTTTCTCTACGAGTCGACCTAAGTTTCGTTAAAAACGGAGTAAGATCGAAAATTAAATATTTTATTATTATTTAACGCTTTCTTAAAATAGAAAAATCTTGACGTCACATGCCATCATCCAAATAGTCGTCTTACTCATGTGACAATATATATAAAAGAAAGATTTTCATATTTCGTACATGTAATACTATTATATTAATGTTTAGGGTATTACACATGGGGTCTCACCTTCGCGATTTGTACTGCGGGTGACTCTTCGAGGTGGCATTTTCTAATCATAAAAGGAGTAAACATGTAAACTTTAGTCACTTTAAGATACACATTTAATTCCACTCATCAAGTTCCAACATTTCATGCTCCAGTCAATCAAGATCATCACGTAGCCCAGTTCAAGCACAATCTTGGTATATCGATGATGCTTATATACAGGGTTCCCCGCAGCGTTCCCATCACATCCACGATATACCGAGAATGATGCTTAAACCGATTACATGACATCCGATTTTCCTTAACATCATCCCAATGAACAACGTAATGTATGTGTAGAGAGTATCATCATTCTTCTATAACTCTTTGAAGTCCACATTCATTCTAAGCATTTAGTCAGTTCTATAGTTACTGAAATGCTAGGCGGGCTAAGGTTTCATAGAGAGTAAGACTAATATCATAATTGAAATCCCATGAAGTCTCCAAGTAGAACAGGACTTAAGCAATAGTAGAGATCATGAATGTTTTATCATCATTAACAAAGTCTTACTAGAATTATGATTCTAGTGCCCTAAGATATAGAATGGAAGACTTGTACTACCGTGATCGTTTCCTCATGGTAAGATTAGCCAGGCTTCACATGCACTGCAAATTGCAATTACGTGTGCACCCGTAACGGTAATTTGCCTTGCATGGTCCCCCTCAGCTTCACCTACCCAAGTTAACATCACAGTATTAACACCATTCATCATGCACAGATCATGTAAGTTCTCATGTCCATGAACCAATAGTGTTCCAATAGTAGTCCGTCATGACGAATAGATTCCAAGCACATAATCTCAATTAGTATAATAAAAGTTGCCTATCCCTTCTTCTTTCGGGACCTCAGGGATAACTATCTCAGGTTCGGAGTCAATATCCGAGATCAACGCTTCGCGTGATCTGTGAAGATCCCTTCAGGTTGGGTATCCCAACCTAATAGTATAATGAAGCGCGCATAGGAATGAAAGATTCCAGTAGAAGGCATCCCGTGAGAAAAGAGTAAGAGTAATAGTGCCTTCCTCAGGATGGTCAGATAATAAGACATAGAGATAAAGAACAAGTATAGAGATAAAGAACAAGTATAGAGAAACATGCATGTAATATCAAACGCAAACCAATCCTAGCATGCATTCTACATGAAGGTTCCTAGGTTATAGTCTAGGTCAAGTGATTTGCATAATTCTCTATAACCAATGGCTCTGATACCAGTCTGTCACATACCCGCTAAAGCGGAAACACGGGGATGTAACGAGACGGTATCGTCATAACACATTGTTAACAATAGAGATGCAATATATGTAATTGATGATAAAGCGTGTCATGACGACACCCGACACAAAGGAGACTTGTGTCGTGTTTAGTCAATATTCACGACATCATAGCCATAAGCATAAACTTGTAAATGATTCACATAACCAAAAATAGTATCATTGTAATGTAATTCCCACAACCCGAGAATAAGTATCCAAAAGAATAATTGTATGTAATCAGACCAACAAAGTTTCAAAAGAATGTTTGTCAAGTATTGTATAGTCTCAAAATGCATCCTAGGGTCTCCACTAAGGCAGCACACCTAGATCTTCAATTAGCATTTTCACCTGAAAAGATATGCTCAAAATGATCAACAAAATTGTTGGTGAGCTCGCAGGTATAAATAGTAAGTAAGTTGATGCTGCATAATAGTTTTGTGGAATACCGTGTATACAGTTATAAGTAAGCAAAATCACATAACAATGAGCTTTACAACCAAACCTAATGACGTACACACAGAAACTTGTCGGAATATATTCACCCAAGGGCCCGTTCCTGGCCACTGTTGGTATCAACTAGTATACCAACAAAAAAGGGTGGGGGTGTCAACCCAGTAGTACTACCAATACCTATCCGTCGGTTCCAACACCGGAATTAAATGGTTGTAAAGAAAGTACCACACAGCGAACTCATGTATGTATCAGATAAGTACTCACAAAACAGTAACACGTTGATTCCAAGAATGTAAGTTGTACAGCATAAAAATGGGTGAGCATACTTCCCCCTCTTCCCCCCCAAATTTGTAAATGATTGAAGTATTGAATAAGCATAAAAAGGGGCCACAAAACTCACTTGTTCGGTGGTATGTCTGGATGATCAAGTTCCAAATGTTGTATGCAATAAAAGGTCAAACACCTATTAACAGTCATCGTTAAGCATTAATGATACGTTTAATGAAAATAGTAACGTTCAGCCGGTTCGGGTTGTACCGGTTCGGTCGCGTGGAACACACATAAGCAGACATACGTATTAGATCTTATGTAGATCCAAGTACTAGAGATCGTTGTCATTGCCGATGATATTTGTGTAAAAGTGTCATTGTTATTAGAGTAGTACTTGATAAATATTGTTGGTTACCAGTCGGTTATTGATAATTGTGAAATGTTAAAGTTGATTTGATTTGTGATAACATTAGTAAGTTTGATAGTGTTAACTTAAATGTTGTCATTAGCAACGGTAACCGTGTCGATGTCACCCTAACATCACACGACATACACACACCACACACAAGAAGAAACTCACACACAACAACTCCTGTCGCACGATTGGACCAGACGCACGACTCAATCACTCCATCCGCACGAATCAACCTTCATTCGTACAAAACAGCTACATTCGTACGAATGGACCTCCATTCGTGCGATTCGGCCTTCAGTCGTACCACACAACACTCAATCACACACATTCATCCGCATGGACTCAATCGCATGAATACACTCATTCGCGTGACTCAATCGCACGACACACACACAGTCGCATGACTCAATCGCACGACACACACAATCACATGACTCAGTCACAGATAGACACAGTCGCACGACTCAGTCGCACGACACACCCAGTCGCACGGCTCAGTCGCACGGAAGACCCAGTCGCCAGAACAGCAGAATCGCGACTGCAGAAGTGCAGAACAGCCTTCGGCTGCTCCGTGCACGAGATTTACACCACAAGCACTTCCAGAAACACATTTCACACACACACCAACCAGAAGAACACACAAAAGACATCACACGCACCCACACGACCTCATGTGCTCGGGTTGGCCCCGAGCACCCGAAACCCTTTAAGGATAGCAGTAAACAAGCAAGAAAAAGGGACGACCAAGGTCGTCTACCTGCAAGAATGGAGTAGATTCAGCTGTAGCCGAGGCCTTGCTGGTGAAAACACGAAGAAATGGGCGGTTTTGGTGCAAGGAGGAGGAGAAAAGTGGAACAAGAAGAAGATGAAGAAGAAGATGAAGAAGATGATGAATTAGGGGCTAGGGCTGGAAATAGGGTATATATACCGAGCCCTAGTTTGGCAAAATATCACATTCGGTCCCTGCACTTAACCCCCGAGTTCCCAAGTTTGTTTCGGTTAAAAACGACCTTAATCGGCTAGTTATATTAACGATAAAAGTGCAAATAATGATATTTGTAACTTAAAAATAGTTTTATTAATGACAATAATAATATATATAAATGGTATATTTAATGATAAGGATAAGGATAATTGTAAAGGTTTTAAGGCTATAACGCTAACGATGAGAACACAAGTGTGAAAGATGATAAAGCAAGTATAATATCCACACGAATAGTTTATAAAGGTGAGGAATGAACGTTCAAAGAAAAGTTAGCGGAATCCACGTTAAATGACGGACCTTTCGGTGACGGATGTCACACACAGTACCACAACCATTATGCCTTAGTATAGAGCATGTATCCCCCTGAGTATTTTACACCCGAGCTAATCCAACCGACTAATCTAGTCATGTCTGTTACACGTGTCGACGAACACGTGTATGTTCAGGGTGACCCGGTCAATAGCCCATGTACACTCAAGATGAAATGCATCATCATGCTAGGGTTCACACATGTGTTCGAGCCTCGTGACCAAATCGACTAAACCTGCAACAACACAAAATCCATTCCGTGTGTAATCCAAGTGGTGGTGGTCACATGGATATGCCATGGAAATCCGTCACCCATTCACACCAAACTAGACTTTGTCCCGTGACAACCTATTTACCAAAATACATACATTTTTCGGCATGTTACAAGGTGCATTCTAGAACATAGACGTCAGTTTGGTTTTTCTTTAAAAATCCCAGTTTACCCAAACTCTACGACATTGCCAAATGTAAAAGTTTAGAATCTTACCATAACAGATCTTGAGCACATAATAAACTTTAGATGATCACAGACCCACCATGATCCAATGCTGAAATGGAGTTCATTAATGTCACATTTCAGTTTACTATAATAATGTCAAGTGTTACCGACGAAACAGAGTCATACTGACGAAATTAAGAGTTCCCATGTGCAACTCTTTGTAAGGCCCCGTTCCCGGGCACCTCACAGCTGGTCATTTATTGCACATAAAACATATATTTGCATTAACTTCATAAAATCATGCAGCGGAAATTCTGGGATAAACTTTCATTTTACTATAAATGCTTTTGCCAGTTAATACAGGGTACATCAATTACAAAATATCTATTGTTGCATTACATCACAAAAGATTACATCATTGCTAAATTACAAAATGGTCATAAAAAGTGACCTCTAGTTTAAAAACATTAAAACTACATCTAAAGAAGATTCCTTAAGTAATCCCGTTTATCGGGATCCTCAAGGAACACTTGCATGCAACATAAAATGTGGCAGCATTATCAAAAGGAGAATGCCATCCCAAAAGAGCTGAGTAGCCGCCTCGTGCCATCCCCAGCAACACTACCTGCCAACTGGAAACACATAAAAAGTCAGCGTTGCTGAGTGAGTTCTAGTTTTTTTTTTATAAACATACTTCGTTTCCATTAAAACCATTCATCTCTTTTACGCGACCATTCATCATACGTATTCACATAGATAATAACTTTATTATTTCTTTCGTTTATTTATTCATTCATCCTTATAACTTTGCTTGCACAATGGATTTCATTTGTACCAATACCATATGATAAACCCTAATCAGTCTTAGCTACTGGGCCAAAGTCTATCCAGAGACAGCAAAGCGTATGCCATAGTACTGGGCTGAAGTCTATGGAGAGACAGCTAAACATGGTGCCACAGTACTAGAGGCAAGCGGTAGAGGTACCATACGTATGGTCAATCACAAAGAAGGACCCGTTTACCTTATCCAATGCTTGCAAGACTTATTTTATTAGTTCATTAATGCATGTATTCATCATCATATTCTGTTTTCATTCATTCATTAATACATGCATTCATCGTCATGTTCCACTTTCATTATCTTTCATACTTACGTAGCATACATCATGCATAAACATGCAACGTTACTATTTTGCTCGATAAGAGCCATCTATAAACCTGTAAGGCGTCATACATACATATAATAACTTATGCATAAACATGCGTCATCATTATCATGCCCAACATAACCTCGAAGGTCTCAACAGCACTATTTGGGTGACTGAGCATGCTTCAGTCGCATGGCCTCCATACGACTGAACGTTAGCGATTGGACTACTATGCGACTAGTTCCCAGTCGTACGAATGCACCTATGTGACTGAGCACATAAGGACTGGACCCTCAGTCGTATGGTTAATCGTGCGACTGAACCTACAGCCGTATGATTGAGCCCCAGTCGTGCGTATGAACCTCAGTCGTCCGAATGAACCTCAGTCATCCCTCAGTCGTACGATTGACCCTCCAGTCCCCTAACCCTAACTGTGCAGCGACTGGAGTTCATCTCGAACTGCAGCCGCGACATACGGCTCTAAAACCCTTCTAAACTCATCTCAGACCCGAATTAACCCTCCCAAACCTTAGGGAATCATACTAGGACATCATACAAACTTATACAAGTCCAAATTCATACTTAAAACACACTAAACATGATTACACCCAAATGGGTCAAACATGCACTTTACAAAAAATCGGGTTTTATATATGATCCAGCCGCAAAATCGTTTGAAAACATGTAAATGAGGGGTCCTAGAAACTCATGTAAGCAAGAAGAAGATAAATAGCTCCGTTTGGACTAGTTGCTCGACAAGTTTCAAACCCAGATCACACTTTTGCTCCCTTTTTCTTCTTCTGTCGCTCTTCTCTCCTTTCTGACTGAGTTTGCGAGTATGGGAGAAGGTAAGAATTGCCCTCTCCCTTAAACACACCTCGTCCAGTCGCCCGAGTTCCGGTCGCATAGGCACTTCAGTCGCCTGAGCTTAATGCAATTGGTCCTTCGGTCGTATGATTGTCATGCGTATGGAGCTCCAGTCGTGCGACTCCATGCGTATGAAGCTCCAGTCGCCTGGTATCCATGCGCCTGAGCCTCCAGTCGCATGACACTTCAGAAAGGAAAATTTCGGGTGTTACAAGTCCACCCCCCTTATTTAGGTTTCGTCCCCGAAACCTGTTATTTCTCGAACAAGCGTGGGTAACGCTGCCTCATTTCATCTTCTGTCTCCCAGTTGACTCGGATCCCTTCCTGTGCCTCCACTGTACACGCACAAGAGGAACTACTTTATTTCGCAACCGCTTCTCTTTTCTGTCAATGATTGCCACTGGTTGCTCCACATAATTGAGCCGTTCATCTACTTCGATATCCTCCAGTGGAACAATCATATTTTCATCGGACAAACACTTTCTCAGATGAGATACATAGAAGGTTGGGTGAATTCCAGCTAATTCATCTGGCAATTCCAACCTATAGGCCACCTCTCCTACACGGGCAATGATTCGGAAAGGGCCTATATACCACGGGCTCAATTTGCCCCGCTTCCTGAATCGGATAATACCCTTCAAAGGTGAGACCTTCAACATAACCCGGTCACCCACCTGGAACTCAATCGGTCTTCGGCGTTTATCGGCATACGACTTTTTTCTGTCCTTGGCTGCCTTCATGTAGGCCTTGATCCTTTCAAGCTTTTCAGTCGTTGCCTCGATCACCTCGATGCTCTCCAATTCCTTTTGACCAATATCACCCCAACATACGGGTGTCCTGCATCTCCTACCGTATAGCATTTCATAAGGTGGCATGCGAATACTGGCATGATAGCTGTTGTTGTAGGAGAATTCAGCTAACGGCAGGTGGTCATCCCAATTTCCCCCAAAATCAATCACACATGCCCGAAGCATGTCCTCTAATGTCTGAATGGTCCTTTCCGACTGACCATCAGTTTGGGGATGATAAGCCGTACTAATATGTAATCTCGTCCCCATGGCAGCGTGAAATTTCTTTCAGAAATTGGATGTAAACCGGGTGTCGCGATCAGACACAATTGACACCGGTACACCATGACGAGTCACCATCTCTTTGATGAAAAGATCTGCCAACCTCTCGGATGAGTATGTCACGCGTATCGGTAGGAAGTGAGCACTCTTTGTCAAGCGGTCCACAATCACCCATATGGCGTCATACCCTTTCGGGGTACGCGACAGCTTCGTAATGAAATTTCATGGTGATGTGCTCCCACTTCCATTCCGGTATATCCAAAGGTTGAATCTTTCCATACGACTTTTGATGCTCTGCCTTTACTTGCAAACAAGTGAGGCATTTACTCCCATACTCCACCACATCACGCTTCATACCCGGCCACCCGTAATCTTTTTTTTTCATGTCTTGGTACATCTTGGTAGCACCGGGATGAATGGAGTATCGAGTCTTGTGGGCCTCGTCCAGAATCCTTCCATGTAGATCCCCGTATCGAGGAATCCACATTCGTCCGAATCGGTTCTTAACACCAAGAGTGTTCTCGCCCAATTCCGTAACTAGACCTCTCATCCTTTCGGAGTTAAGACGATCTTCTTTCAAAGCCTTGTCTTGGAACACCTTAACCTGTGTCATCCCGTCAGAGGTCATAATTAGCTGATAAGCCTTCACCCGGATCGGCTCGGGCCTTTCCGTTCGGCTAAGGGCATCTGCCACCACGTTGGCCTTGCCCGGATGGTAATGGATTTCGCAATCATAATCCTTCATGAGCTCCAACCATCGCACTTGCCTCATGTTTAGATCTTTCCGCTCAAAGAAGTACTTCAAGCTTTTGTGGTCTAGGAAGATGGTGCACTTTGTTCTGTATAGATAGTGCCGCAAAATTTTTAACGTGAAAACCACCGCGGCTAGGTTTAGATCGTGTGTTGGATAGTTGACTTTGTGGGTCTTCAGTTGTCGAGATGCATAAGCTATTACCCTTCCACGTTGCATCAACACGCAAACTAGCCCAGAATAAGATACATCCGAATAGACCACTAAGTCTTCGTTTCCTCGGGCAATATCAAAGCACGAGCTTGTGTTAGTCTCGTCTTCAACTCCTCAAAGGCATTCTCCTGTTCTCGACCCCACACAAACTTCACTCCCTTGCGAGTCAGTTTTGTCAAAGGCGAGACTATCTTGGAAAAGTCTTGAATAACCTCCTGCAGTAGCCTGCCAGTCCCATGAAGCTACGAATCTCGGATGACGTCCTAGGAGGCTTCCATTGCATTACAGCCTCCACCTTTGCCGGGTCCACCATGATTCCCTCAGCATTTACCACGTGACCCAGAAATTGCATCTCGCGCAACCAAAAGGCACGCTTGGAGAACTCAGCATACAGTTCCTCCTTTCTCAAGGTCTCCAACACTTCTCGAATGTGACCGGCATGCTCTTATTTGCTCCTTGAATAAATCAAGATATCATCGGTAGATAAAATCATCGATTTTTTTCCAACATCTTTCGGCACACACGATTTATTAAATCCGTAAAAGCAGCTGGCGTGTTGGTCAAACCAAAAGACATAACGAGAAATTCATAGCTTCCATAATGCGTACGAAAAGCCGTTTTAGGAATGTCCTGCTCCTTTACTTTCGACTGATGGTAGCCAGGCTCAAAGTCCACCAACCCATCCAACCCATGAACTAAATAGAAATCACCCTAGGCTATCACAACTAGTCTGACCGGGTACCTACGACCTTCTAACTCCACATCGCAGTCTCTTATCGTTTCGGAAATCTTGACAGACTTACCTATGACGGTTTCTACACCAAAGAGCTTATCAATACTTCTACTCCTAGTGGGCAACTTAGCATCGAAAAACAACAGAAACAAAACTCTTTCTAGTTCCGGAATCAAACAACACGGAAGACAGAGTTTGATTTACTAGACACATACCTGTCACTATATCGGGGCCCGTCCTAGCCTGCTCCGGCATTATCGTGAAGGCCCTGCGCCCTCTGCCCTTGGCTTCTTGCAATCCCTGCTTATGTGACCCCTTCCGCTGCAGTTGTAGCACCGTACCACCCCACACTCTCTGGCCACATGACCACGCTTCCCGCATTTGAAACAGACATTGGTCCCCCATCTATATTCCCCGAGGTGTTCTTTGGCACACTTACCACACTTCCTCGTCCTAGCACCAGACGAAGCCACACGCCGGTCCTCCGTCCTCGCAACCTTTTTGTTGTGGGTGGACCTGTCACGTCCAACCCGCTTTCCGTTCCAGTTCTTTTCGTCGCTATTCTTCATGCTTTCTTCAATAGCAGTCGTCTCTTTCACCGCCCTAATTACCTCAGTCACCATGGACGGCAGAATTGCCTGTAAGGCTTGTTGGACTCCCTCAACAACAGCCTCTTTCACAGCGATCCTCAAACTAGTGCCATCATTGCTGTCCTCCAGGTGAGGGGCCTCAGGCTCTTCAAGTGCCATTTCAGCCGCCCTAGCCATGCTTCTCGTGACACGCGGTTCAGCACCACATTTGCCACAACCCCTATCTAACAAAACTTTAGAAGATCTACCGCTAGCCATTTTTTGACACACACTGAAAGATCCAAATACCAACACGGTCATTCAAGAAAATAGCTCAGTTTATGTCAAGTATAGTAAGTCCCTAATTACAGTGGCCAGTTGTGATTAGCCACTTACTTTACTCTTCGCACCCCGAGCATTACATGTCCTGACTACATTAGTATCTAAGTCTAACAGTACACATAAACCACATTACATGCGCACATAATCCTGGTTATCTTTAAGAAAATACCTGATGGCACGCAGCTACTCAGATGACATTCCTTTCCTTTCTATCCCATTTTCAGTTTAAGTTTAGGTTTATTTTGAAAATTTACCTGTTTCACTTCAACTTTGGCTCTGATACCAACTTGTAAGGCCCCGTTCCCGGGCACCTCACAGCTGGTCATTCATTGCACATAAAACATATATTTGCATTAACTTCATAAAATCATCCAGCGGAAATTCTGGGATAAACTTTCATTTTACTATAAATGCTTTTGCCAGTTAATACAGCGTACATCAATTACAAAATATCTATTGTTGCATTACATCACAAAAGATTACGTCATTGCTAAATTACAAAATAGTCATAAAAAGTGACCTCTAGTTTAAAAACATTAAAACTACATCTAAAGAAGATTCCTTAAGTAATCCCGTTTATCGGGATCGTCAAGGAACACTTGCATGCAACATAAAATGTGGTAGCATTATCAAAAGGAGAATGCCATCCCAAAAGAGCTGAGTAGCCGCCTCGTGCCATCCCCAGCAACACTACCTGCCAACTGAAAACATATAAAAAGTCAGCGTTGCTGAGTGAGTTCTAGTTTTTTTTTATAAACATACTTCGTAAACATACTTCGTTTCCACTAAAACCATTCATCTCTTTTACGCGACCATTCATCATACGTATTCACATAGATAATAACTTTATTATTTCTTTCGTTTATTTATTCATTCGTCCTTATAACTTTGCTTGCACAATGGATTTCATTTGTACCAATACCATATGTTAAACCCCAATCAGTCTTAGCTACTGGGCCGAAGTCTATCCAGAGACAGCAAAGCGTATGCCACAGTACTGGGCCGAAGTCATTAAATGAACAGCAAAGCGTATGCCACAGTACTGGGCCGAAGTCATTAAATGAACAGCAAAGCGTATGCCACAGTACTGGGCCGAAGTCTATGGAGAGACAGCTAAACGTGGTGCCACAATACTAGAGGCAATCGGTAGAGGTACCATACGTATGGTCAATCACAAAGAAGGACCCGTTTACCTTATCCAATGCTTGCAAGACTTATTTCATTAGTTCATTAATGCATGTATTCGTCATCATATTCCGTTTTCATTCATTCATTAATACATGCATTCATCGTCATGTTCCTCTTTCATTATTTTTCACTTTACGTTACATAATACTTCGTTCATTCGTTGTCATAATACGTAAAGTCATGGAAAGATGTACATTCGATATCATAAGGAACACACATATACCATCCATACATCATCATGCAAAGCGTCATACACACATATCATGCCTTAAGCATAAACATGCTTGTCATACTTACGTAGCATACATCATGCATAAACATGCAACGTTACTATTTTGCTCGATGAGAGCCATCTATAAACCTGCAAGGCGTCATACATACATATCATAACTTATGCATAAACATGCGTCATCATTATCATGCCCAACATAACCTCGAAGGTCTCAACAACACTATTTGGGCGACTGAGCATGCTTCAGTCGCATGGCCTCCATGCGACTGAACGTTAGTGATTGGACTACTAAGCGACTAGTTCCTCAGTCGTGCGAATGCACCTGTGCGACTGAGCACATAATCGACTGGACCCTCAATCGTATGATTAATCGTGCGACTGAACCTATAGCCGTACGATTAAGCCCCAGTCGTGCGTATGAACCTCAGTCATCCGAATGAACCTCAGTCGTCCCTCAGTCGTACGATTGACCCTCCAGTCGCCTAACCCTAACTGTGCATCGACTGGAGTTCATCTCGAACTGCAGCCGCGACATACGGCTCTTAAACCCTTCTAAACTCATCTCAAACCCGAATTAACCCTCCCAAACCTTAGGGAATCGTACTAGGACATCATACAAACTTATACAAGTCCAAATTCATACTTAAAACACACTAAACATGATTACACCCAAAAGGGTCAAACATACACTTTACAAAAAATCGGGTTTTATATGTGATCCAGCCCCAAAATCGTTTGAAAACATGTAAATGAGGGGTCCTAGAAACTCACGTAAGCAAGAAGAAGATAAATAGCTCCGTTTGGACTAGTTGCTCGACAAGTTTCAAGCCCAGATCACACTTTTGCTCCCTTTTTCTTCTTCTGTCGCTCTTCTCTCCTTTCGGACTGAGTTTGCGAGTATGGGAGAGGGTAAGAACTGCCCTCTCCCTTAAATACCCCTCGTCCAGTCGCCCGAGTTCCAGTCGCGTTGGCACTTCAGTCGCCTGAGCTTCATGCGATTGGACCTTCAGTCGTACGATTGTCATGCGTATGGAGCTCCAGTCGTGCGACTCCATGCGTATGAAGCTCCAGTCCCATGACACTTCAGAAAGGAAAATTTCGGGTGTTACACTCTTACAAAGGAAGGGCGTAGAGCTTAAATCCGACCTTCTTACACCTTCCCGAACACACCAGGACACCCAACCTAGAAAGAGGGCTTGAGTTCGTCTGGAGAGAGAGAGAAAGTGAGAGAGAGAGAGACGAGATTTATGAATGAAAAGGTGCAATTCGGATCTTTGAAATTTTTAAACAGAACATGCCATCTAGAGACCTTAGCGAACCGTTAAGCTAGGCGTGGTGGTCCGCTACCAACATATAAAATAAATATTCACATATTTAAAATGAAATATTCACATATTAATATGGAATATTCCTTTCGTACTGTTATGATAGTCCTTGGCGGTCCATGACAACCTTGGTTGGCCTTCACGCCTTTCCTTGGCGGTTCATGATGAGTTTCCTGTTCCTGATCCTGGTCTTTTTTCCTTATCAAACTGTGACATCTGTCCTTTATCACCCATAGCGGTCTACTATGGCGACATCTGTTCTTGATCGTGATCTTAGTTCATTGAGTTAATCCTTTTATCGTATACCACCCCGTCCATATAAGGCTAAGGGGTTACAGAGGATACATGTTTAATTACAAAAACCCATTTTACGCTTCATAACCAAATATGATAATATATTATATAAACTCTAAAAAAGTATAATAATTGATATGTTGGAGTTCCTATAAACTTGAGAATACAAAATTTATAGAATATTATAAGTGTAGTAGATTATATGATAGATCATTTAAGTGATTAAGCAGAATTTCAGATCAAGTTTTGGTTAGTAAGTATTTTAATGGTTAAAAATTTATCACATAAGACCATAATGGGTATACCCTTTGGGTGGTATACCTACAAACCTAATGGGGGTATTCAATGATCGTAAGGTGAGACGAGACAATTAAAATTTTAGTATGCGGATAGAATTACCAAACTGTTTTTTCATTTTCATCCAATGCATTACCTCTTTGGAACTAACTTTATTCCTAATTTGATTATTCCTTTACACTAGCTATAGTAACCCGTGTGTTACATGGGTTGAATAAATAAAAAATTAATATAATAAAATTTATTAATTATAAAATAATATTTTAAGATATAATATCAGTGAAATTATGTATTAGAAATGACTGTAAGATAAAATAGTGATATCAACTTTTTAAAACTTTATTTTTAAAAAAAAATAAATAAACGTTTTGTTCTAAAATAAACCGTATAAAATTGTCATTTTTAAAAATTTTCTTAGTATAACTCTTAAATTTAATTATTTTTGGTTTTAAAAAATAACTTTTTAAAAATACCAATTTTAAATATTTTGTATTTTAAAATAAAGTCTTATGTTTTAAATAAATTTATTATTTTATAAAAAAATTGTTTATTTAGAAATAACATTAATAAATAGATCTCTTTATTAATTTATTAAATCTAAAAAAGTGTTAAATAGTATTATTAGTAATTAAGGTAATTATTTAATAAGAGAGAGATGCAGGAAAATTTTGGTGAGAATGATTGTGGTGTTGACACGTGTCATCCCATATACCTTTTTATTAGAATAGGAAGATTTGATAAAGTAGAAGTTTTTGACTTTGTAGTTTTTGAAAATACTGTTATTAAATTGATAAGTATCAGTATATTAAGGTAAAAAAAACATAAGTCTCACATAATATATCATAATAATATCGATATCATTTAAGTACCATTCTGTATACACCCACCACAACCCGCAGCAACCCTTGCACCATGCTCCATCTTGTTGCTAATGAATGGCTTCCTGCCATACGCTAGTTCCAGATCAACCGGCAATACTCACCTCCTTTAAACATTCTCCTCTGTGATGTTTTGGATCAACCCCCACATCAAACTTACTTGACTCTTTCCATCCCCGCTCTTGTCACATCAGCTCCTACCACATTAACATCCCGTGTGGGATCAATGTTGTATACTTGATAGCCTAAAAGTATGATTAGAGAGTATTAGGTATATGAGTTCGTCCTTAAAACAAAACATAAAAAATACAATTACATATCTCTTTTTAAAACAATTTTATTTGACACATTAACTTATTCTCCCGGATTTTTTGCTGTTATGATTATATAAAACAAATTAAAGAAAATAAAATAAAGTTATATACCGACACCGATCGTTCGCAGGAAATGAAATCAAGCAAAACTCACATGCTTGTGTTCTGTCCCTTTCTCTCACACCGCTTCAAATTAGTACGAAATAAATATTAATTATTCGAAACGGCCACCATTATTTGATCTAATAATTTACATTTTTTTTACTCTTTAAAACCTCATTATAACCGTTGAAAGTTACCATAATTAGTTCTCGTAGCTAATAAATAACCAATACAAATTCAATATCATATCCTTTTAAACTCACTCTTAAAAGCTTTTTGATTGACTTTAGAGCAGTAGTTTAGAGGGCCTCGTATGTTAAAAATATAGTAATAATGAATAAACAACCATATTTAACCTCTTAAATTACTTACTGTTCACAAAAAAACAAAGCATGAGTAGTTTAACCATAAAAGATGTTCTCAAGTGTGAATTGAAAGAAGCGGTTTCATTTTTCCTGCTTTAAGGATATATCTTAAAAAGTAAAAAAAAAATGCTTGTTAATAATTTTCTATTTTGGTATTATAACTTAATTTAATTACTGCATTACTCAAAAAAAGTATTTATTTCCTAGTTTTTACATTCGTAAAATCAGTATTGTTCCATAATATTAATATCATACAAATAACAAAAAGAGTTGGTTTTTAGGTGACCGTAAAAATCGTTTCCGAAAAAATCACCAATCCATCAATAGCCGACAAGTTATATTCAAAAGGTCGAAAAAACATAAAACCAGCAAAACACATCAAATAAGAAATCACTGGTAAATAGACTTAAACGTTTACTATTATTTCACCTCTTAAAAGGGTGTAAAAAATGGACTCATACTTCATCGACATATAACATGATGTCGGAACAAATAAAACTTAGTAACATACTAGCATGTCGCATATCATTTCATTTTAAATATTGTTACCTAGTAAAAATAAAAACACTATTGTTCAAACAATGTAAAAACTTATAAATGTGTTCATATGTGACACCTTCAATTCCACTCTCCTCCATATATACCTCTCTTTCACTCATCTTCTCCACCACCATCTCTCCCCGAATCAAATCCTCCATTTCTTGAACCAATTATCATCAATCAACCTGATAAATCAAACCCCATTGTCAATCAAACAAAACCCACTTACAATCTCCCTTCAAATTGAACATCAATGGCCACATTCATCAAACTCAAAGAAGCTACTCTGTTTCTACTAATGGCGATTGTACCTCTAGTATTAGCAGTTACCCATGACTACACTCAAGCACTCTCCAAGAGCATTCTCTTCTTCGAAGCTCAGCGATCCGGTCACCTTCCTGGTAATCAGAGAGTTAAATGGAGAGGAAACTCCGGTCTACTCGACGGTAAAGCCAGTGGGGTAAGTAATAAGTTGTGTATAAATATAATCATCTAAAATAACAGAGGTCCTTTGTTATCTACTTTGGGGCTAAATTGATTGATTCTTATGTGCAGGTGGATCTTGTTGGAGGGTATTATGACGCAGGTGACAATGTGAAGTTTGGTCTTCCAATGGCATTCACTGTTACAATGATGTCATGGAGTATTTTGGAGTATGGATCGCAAATGGCGTCGAGTGGCGAGCTTGGTAACGCCATGGATGCGGTTAAATGGGGGACGGATTACCTCATCAAAGCTCACCCTGAACCTCGTGTTCTATACGGAGAAGTAATTGTTTTTGTGTTGGATTGTGTTATCATACGAGGGTTTATTATTATTATTATTATTATTGTTATTGTTATTGTTATTGTTATGAGTGTACGGGTCCAGTTAGGTATTTTGGTTTTTTTTTTTTTTTGTGATCTGATTGGTTGATGGTGGTTTGTTTAGGTTGGAGATGGTAATACGGATCATTACTGTTGGCAAAGGCCAGAGGATATGACGACTTCACGAAGTGCTTACAGAGTTGACGTGAATAACCCTGGGTCTGACCTCGCGGGAGAGACCGCGGCGGCTATGGCCGCGGCTTCCGTTGTGTTCCGTCACTCCAACCCTGCTTATTCTAAAGAACTACTGACCCATGCATTTCAGGTTAGTTGGTTGCTATTGTTATGTTCTGTCCTGTTGTTCACTCTCGTTGTCACTTCTAATTGTTGTGGTACAAGTTTTAAAGCATGTGGTGCAACTATTTGTTGCATTAGTCTTTAACTATGCATATAAAACCAAAGTCAGCTTACAGAATAATATAATAACATCGTATATTTTACATTGATAAAGGGAACATCCAATGAACCAGACTTTTGTATGCAACATTATCTTATATTTTTGCAAAAGATCGTTTCAACGACTCAAAATCGTAACCTTAATTTCACATGACACCAACCTTATTGTTAATCTAAGCTTGACCCATAATATTTAATAAAATATAAATTTAACTTTAAATACTTTTATATCACAAGGGCATGGATATAATGATGAATAGTTAGAAGTTAAAGTGGATGAAAGATTGTAGTTGTCTCCCAGTGTGTCGAAGTGTTATATACTGTATCCTAAATAATCTAGGTGTCGATATCAAAAAAAAATATTTTTATATTAAGAGTTGATAAACAAACAAGTATATCCCACTCAAGAGCAGGGTCTGGGAGGGGTAGGTGGTGGCAAGTCTTTCCTCTATTCAGATAGGTAGAGAGACCGCTTCCAAAGAGACCCCTGGCTCGATAACTATTAGAGTTGATATAAAGAAAAATTTAGAACTATTAGAGAATATTAAAGATGAAACATGCTTTCTAATATCAAGAAAACTAATATTAACATTATGTTTTATTAAAGTTCTAGTATAATATAGAAATTTTTAATCAACAAACTAAACTACTCCTAAGTTATCACATGATAGCAACATAACATGAACACTAACCATTTGAGAATAATCATGCTTTCATTAATACACTATATATGCACTATATACATCTCTTTCTGTACAGGGTACAAATCTCTTTGTTCACATTACGAATCGTTCATGCACCATAGCGGTTCACATGGGATGTGTCTGTATGTACTTAAGTAGCGATAAAAAGAATCATAATTAATTTTATTTCCTTTTATGTATTTTAATAAAATCATGGTTCTGTGCATTTAATTAAATCAATAAGCATATAATAATTAGTACTTTACGGCTTTACCATACGTAATACATCGAATCAAAGTACCAAAAATAAATGAAAACTGAACAAAACACATTTGCTTCTCGTATTATAGACACTAATTTGTCGTTAAACATTAAAGAAATTAACCAAAGATAAATTTTATGCTTAAACATTCTGAATATTTTTTAACTTTTTTTTGTTTTATTTGAACTTACAAAGTGACAATAGGATCACGAACCGTTTTTCACGGACATTAATGTGGTCTCATTGCACTAAACTCAAAAATAAATAAACACCGCTTGCCACGTGACCTCATTCACCGTCGGTGTGTTGTACAGTACAAACAGCTAAGGCACAATCCATATTTCCTATTTTACCCTCACACGTGTTGCTTATTTACAACTACTTTTTGTCTCCAGCTCTTTGATTTTGCCGACAAATACAGGGGCAAATATGACAGTAGCATCTCGGTGGCACAGAAATATTATAGATCTGTCAGTGGCTACGCCGTACGTGATTAAAACTTTAACTTGATGTTATATACATAATTCCCATTTTGTTATTTTTTTTAAAAAAATTTAAAAAATTTTTTTGTTTGTGTTTGTTAACAGGATGAATTACTTTGGGCTGCTGCGTGGTTGTACAAGGCAACCAACGAACAGTACTACTTGAATTACTTGGGGGAGAATGGTGATGCCCTTGGTGGGACCGAATGGGCCATGACGGAGTTCGGTTGGGATGTTAAGTATGCTGGAGTTCAAACTCTCGTCGCAATGGTAATATGGGTTTACAATTTTTTTACACCAGACTATGCCATAAAATTGGTTAAGTATATTGACTACCATAACATTAAAACAAACAAAATGAACGGGTCTGAGTGTGTTGAAATGGGTTGAGTCAAAGTTAAAACCGAAAAATAGGTCAAATCTGTTCACCTTCAAATAAAATTGGTTTGGCCGGTGAGAGCGTTCACCAATCATATATTTTTAAGACATTTAGTAACGACTAGCAACAGTAGTGATATTGGACTCTTTATAACCATACTAAGTGAAAAAGTCACATAAGAGTGTGTCTATCTTTGATTTGTATATAATCTAAATACACCCATATAAAACCATTATAGAAAGAAAAAAAGTTATGATCGAGTGATGATTACATGTGTAGCTAAAAAATGAAATGGGTTGATTTTCTTCATGACACATATACTTAATGATTATTGGTTAACTTTGTATATATTCAGTTCTTAATGGGAGGTAAAGCTGGAGATCATTCACCAGTGTTTGGAAAATACCAAGAAAAAGCAGAAATGTTCATGTGTTCATGCTTAGGCAAGGGTAATCACAATGTTCAAATGACTCCTGGAGGTTTAATATTTCGGCAACGATGGAACAACTTACAGTTTGTCACAAGTGCCTCTTTACTCCTAACCGTCTTCTCCGACCACTTATCTTCTGCTCGGAAAAACTTGCAATGCTCTTCGGGCAATGTCGCCCCCTTGGAGCTTCTAGCATTTGCCAGGTCACAGGTGAAAAACAAACATATTCAAATTTAAAAGATAGTTTCAAAGGGTAGAAACAATGTTATTAATAATATTGATTGGGAGTTTTTAGGTGGACTACATTCTTGGTGACAATCCAAGAGCAACAAGCTACATGGTTGGATATGGGAACCACTTCCCACAACGAGTGCACCACCGCGGTTCATCCATTGTGTCAATTAAGGTTGACCCGTCGTTTGTTAGCTGCAGAGGTGGTTATGCTACATGGTTTAGCCGAAAAGCAAGTGACCCGAATCTTTTGACCGGGGCCGTTGTTGGTGGCCCTGACGCCTATGATAACTTTGCTGATCAAAGGGACAATTACGAGCAGACTGAGCCTGCTACATATAATAATGCACCCCTTCTTGGAGTTTTGGCTAGGCTAAGTGGTGGTCATGTTGCCAGTAATGAGCTTCTTCCAGGTACATTTCATCACATTTTTGTTCATTTATAATGGTGTTTATACCCTTTCGCGTTTGATCTCTATAGAAAACTTTGTAATCCTTTTTGCAGTTGAAGTTCCTCTTCAAAAACCTATCGCCGTTCAACCAAAACCTGTGTCTTCGTCTGCAGGTACGAACCCCGCTCACTTCATAAAGGTCACAAAATGAGTTGGGTAACATGTTTAAGTTGAAGTGGTTAATTTTAACACATGTAGAGTCGGGTTAACCCACAAATATTTTATTAACATGATTAAGAAAACTACATTATGAAAAAAAAAAGATTTTATTTTCTACTCATAACGATTTAAGATGATGTAAGCATTTATATACACTAATACACCATTGGTCACGTTCGATATGTTACGTTTTTAGCATAGTTTTTATAATTTTACCTATTTGACATGTTACATTAGCCATTTTGAGTTACATAGGTTATAATTGCCACAAGTAATTACTATAGAAATGATCTCATATTTTTCTTGTTTAAATAAAAGAAAAAAGTTACTAGACTGAAGAATTTGACTAAAGGATCCTACATTCTCTTCTTTTAACTCCAGTTGAAATCAATCAAAAGAAAACTGCTTCATGGGTATCCAACGGAAAAACATACTACAGATATTCAGCTATAGTCACCAACAAATCAGGCAAAACCATCAAGAACTTCAATCTAACCATTTCCAAGCTCTACGGTCCACTCTGGGGTCTCACGAAGACCGCAGGTGGTTCCTACGGGTTCCCAAAGTGGGTCAGCTCATTGCCAGCTGACAAAAGTATTGAGTTTGTGTACGTTCATAACGCGCCCTTAGCAGACGTCTCAGTTTCCAGCTACACATTGGGCTAAAACTTAAGATCAAGTTAAATAGACCTGCAACATTATGCGTTTACGTTCGCAACAATTATACGAGTTTGTGAGGATCATGAAACTATACAAAACAGTACAGCTACTAAAGGGAAGTACTTGTAATTAGACGCCCTTTTCGGGTTTCTTTTCTTTCTTTTTGTTTTTATGATTGAAATAAGGTGTGAAGAATAGAGGAAGAAAGGAGTGAAGAGAGTTTATTATTACTAAGTGCTCATCCTCTTTCACCTCCTCTATCATTAGTTTTTTTTTCTTTTTATATATAGCTCTCAACAGGGTAAAAAGAGATCAGATTTGTGTTTTTTTGGTTTGTTTGTGTTTAGTTTGTCTTTTACTTCAAAACTGATTTGAAGTTGTATGTTTCGTTGCTTATGCTGTTGTAAATTTGATAACATCCCTTTAGTTTGCGATATGAATATAATTTGTTTGTTTGTTTTCTATTTGTAGAGCTGTTTGAAGTATTTTATTAGAGAGCTGTTCATAAAGTTGTCACCTTATATTGAACTCTCTATGGTCATGAAATGCATTTAACCATATAATTATTTACATTTTTTTGTCGGATCTTACTTTAACATTAATAAGTAATATATGTTGTTCTAAAAAAAGTAGCTAATAATGTATCTAAATAAATCATTCTGTATTTTTATTTTTATTAAATTTATGGTCTCACGCTTCATCAATAGCAATGCTTTGAGAATCGGACCGGACAACGAAATTACCAGTCAGTTAGACGGACTGGTCGGATGAATCGGCTGGATTTAACAACTGTATTACGTCACTAAAAATAGAAGGATTAAAATTATTTCTATATATATGATTTAAAACGAATTTGCAGTTTTTAACAATATATGAAGACTTGGTTAACTAACGTACGGGTCATGAAATACTAAATTAATAAAAAACAAGTTTTTAAAGGGATAAAATTTAAAAATAAAAAATATCAGCCACACAGTATGGTTTATCCAGTTCACCAACTCAATTGATAATTAGACTAATTCTTTGATTCGTTAATAATCCAACCAGCCAGTTAGATTCAGTTTTGAAGACATTGATCCATAGTTGTCTGGATATGAAAACTATGTTTCAACATAAAACAAGATTATAAGAAAACTTATTAATTGAAAGATTCTAGTGATATGAAAAACGGGTCCTAATGGGGACACCGCATGGGTTTTTGGGGGTGGGCCGGTTCAAACAGTCACGGTTAGGCCAAGCGGTCACATTTTGGAACCTAACCGTCACCGCATGGGCGTGCTGTCACGGTTTGGGGTTGTAGTCCACGTGACAGCATGGGCTTGCTGTCACGGTTTGGGGTGGTAGTCCCCGTGACCTCGTGATAACAAAACGACAAAATGGCTGGTAAAGTTGAAAAGCGGTCACCAAACCGTCACGTGGAGGCCAAACCGTGACCTCTAGGGTACAAGGTCTCAGTTTAAGGTACGACGTAGACGTGATTTTGACAAAAGGCCGGGATTCGCGGCACAAACCGTCACGTGGAGGCCAAACCGTGACGGTTTGTGCACCAGAATTTGACCTTAAATACCTTTCAACTTCGAACAATCGGCATATCCATTTCTAAACTTCCGTTTCGCAATTTCATAATCCAAATTTTCAGTTTTTAATCGACCTTGGATTTTGAGCTTTCATTCATCCAACACTCGAGATTTTTCAGCCTTCGTCATTCCAAAAAACCGTTAATTCGAAAACAATGTCGGGTTCGGGAGATCATTATCAAAAGCCGAAGCTTCCAGATTTGAATGAGGTGCCACATATCGAAGATTCGAACCAGGTTGAACTAGTATATGTTTTATTATAACTTATTATTTGAAATATCTAACCATTATCTTTTTTAGGAATATTACGTATACGGGAGTCACCCTCCGTGGGGGGAGGAGGAAACCAACCCGTCGAACACATTTGCTCAAGAGGCGTACAACTCTTTATTTGGACCGACAGGTTACGGTGAAGGGTACAGATATCCCCCTTGCAATTCTTACGGGCATGCCCCGAACACGTACCACTCACAAACAGAGCTGGATTACGGACATCCCCCGTACCAGTCAGAACTAGAAATTACACATGTGTCGGGTACTTTTAATGGGAATGACACAGATGAGAGTGACGGTTCGGTTCACCTTAAAGAAAACCATGGGGACACCGCGGAGCATGATGAGGATGAGGATCGGATAAGAAAGGCTACGGTTTCTTATAAAACCAATCAAGTACGAAGAGTTTTTATTCTTTTGTTTATTTTATTTTTTTATTTGTTTTATATATTGTTTTTTATGTCTAGCTTTATCATTTTTTCAGTATTTTGATTCTCGTGAGGACTTGGAGAAGTGGGCTAAAACGAGAGGGCGCGAGCATGGGTGCGTCATTGTGGTGGGTCGGTCACGAAAAAGGATGTAGAACTAATATGCAATCGTAGTGGTGAACCTAAATTCACTGGCACAAGTAGACGTACTGGGAGCATAAAGAAAGGATGTCCCTTTAAACTCGTAGGGAAGTACGTAGGAAAGAGTGACAGTTGGATGTTAGAGGTGAGAAACGAGACGCACAACCACGATCCTGTTGTGTACGAGGAGGGCCACGCGCATCTTAGGAAGATGACCGCCGAAGAAATTGATCTTGTAGAGAAATTACACAGGCAGCACGTGCGGCCACGACATATCCATTCAGCCGTAAGAGAGCAGTTTCCCCACAGGTCTGTGTTGTTCAAGACATATACAATCTGATGTCAAAGTTTAGGGCTGAGGAGAGAGAAGGCATCACACCAATGCAGGAACTTGAAAACCTGCTACAATCTAAAGAGTTCGTGTATGAAACACGAACGAATGCAACTACTAAGGGCGTGGACGATGTTTTCTTTTTTCATCCTACTTCGTATAAAATGTGGCGCGCATTCCCGCACGTGATGTTGATAGACACGACGTACAAGACCAACATTTACAACATTCCGTTTGTTCAGGTTATTCGCGTTACGTCGACGTCGAAGTCGTTTTGTATCGCGCATGCATTTATATCGAAGGAACGGCAAGACAACTTCACATGGGTACTGGAGCAGATCAGAGATATGCTCGATGGGTGTGTGGATCCCCGCGTTATTGTCACAGACAGGGACCTGGCCCTGATGAGTGCGTGTGACACAGTGTTCCCGAGTGCTACTAAAAACCTATGCAGGTGGCACATTCGGGAGAATATCAAAAGACGGTGGAATATCCTTTTCAAAACCGACATGTGGAAGGATTTTTCATACTGGTGGAAGACCTTGTGTTCGTCTCCCACAGAGGCAATGTACGATTACAATTGCAGGAAGATGGAAGAAAGGTTAAATGAAGATGGTAAAAGTGGTAAGAATTTCATATTTATTTTTACTCTAACAATTTATTTGTTCATTTTCTAAAATTTTTTATTTTCTTTCAGAGGTATGGGAATATATTTGGAATAATTGGTTGGTGCCGTACAAAGAGAAAATTGTTACTTGTTGGATGTACGACCGCCTTAACTTTGGTGAATTTACAACTAATCGGGTTGAGGGCCAACATGCCAACTTCAAGAGTTACCTCACAGGGACCAACAATACGTTGCACATACTTGTCGGATATGTTTGTGACCTCGTGCGCGGCCAGGAGATTGAAATTTGTAAAACATTCGAGGTGTCCCGTGTGAAAATTAAAAAAGACCATCGCCTGTCATTGTTTTCAAGATTACATTATAAAGTATCAACTTTTTGCCTTAGCCTCCTTGAATCAGAGTTGACGAAAATGGAAATGATTCAGGAGTCTGGGGGTTCATGTGGACACCAGTTGTTCACGTCCATGGGCTTGCCATGTGCTTGTCGTTTGGAGATATACGTCCGAAAAGGTTATATTTTTCTTAATACATTTTTTACTGTTGTCACACGATTGCATATTTTTCACTAATAATTTAACCTTTAAATCCAGTCACAAGTATTCCTGTGACAACCCGAAATTTTTTTTTTATATAATGATCATGAAAATTTACAATTTGTTTTTATGTTTTTATTATTATGTAATAATAATAAAAACAATAATAATAATAATAATGATATTATTAAAAATAATAATATTAATAATGATAATAATCATAACAAAAATAATAATAATAATGTTATTAATAAAAATAATTTATAAGAATTTATTAAAAATTAGATTTAAAAGTCCAGGGGGAAATTTTGTAATTTCTAAAACTTGTTTTAAAAACTTAAAACACAAAATTTAAACACTTCTAAACTACAGGGGGCCATTGTGTAAAAATCCTAAACCAACCCCCCCCCCCCCCGTCCCCGTCGATCCCCCCTCCGGCTAAACTTCCGGCCTAACTCCGGCAATGAACCAACGAACAAAATACATCATTTCAACCCAATCAAAAGCCACCAACATTATCTCGTGAATAATTCGAACCTGGACCAACTTTTAATTAAGAAATGGTAGTGCTATACCCACCCAACCCGACCACCCCTGTGAATCCAAGGATCGCAATTCAGGAATTATCAGTATTAAAATAAATCAATTTAATGATCGCGGAATTATCACTAATTGACGTTTAATTGTTTGTAATGATTAATGATGAACACAACCACAGAAACATAATAAATGCTAAATCAATAATAATTCAAATGTATTTCATTAACTATAATGTAATGATTACAAAGAATAATAATGAATGACTATGAACAACGAATTCTGTGTATCGAATGATGTTTGATGTTGATGTGACGGCAGCTAGGGTTGCACAATGATGTAACTCGATAGCCGTAATATTGATTGATTGTGTTCTCCGAGATGTGAAACCTAGGACTCATATTTATAGATGATTTGAGTCGGATAAGGAAACACCGGATCTCTCGGGATTTGTTATTGATTGTGTTGACTTGTTTGACTTCTTGGGATTAGCAATCGCACAAGTATAATGTTCTTCCGCAGGAGTCTTGTTCTTCCGTAGATGATTTGTCTTCCGTAGCAAAGTTGTTCTTCCGTAGGAAATTCTTCTTCCGTAGGAGTCTTCACTTCACAGTACTTGATCATCCGCAGAAACATGTACTTGGTCATTTGGTCTTGTAAGAAATATAGCTACGGATTAACAAAATTGTTCATCCGTATATGTTTCTTACACTTGGTCAATTCCATGAATCCGTCCAAGTATATTGTTTTTCCCTGTCAAGTCACAAATCAACACACATATATATGGGGTTATCCTATAGATACAAAGCACATATATATATATTTTGATTGTTACAAATATTAATTACAAGACTTGATTTTCAAGTACTAATCCTATACAAAAATGATCTAGCCCTATACTTGTACACATATATATGGGGTTATCCTATAGATACAAAGCACATATATATATCTTGTACTAAGCCTATACAAAAATGATTGTTACAAATATTAATTACAAGACTTGATTGTTATCGTATTTGTACTTTATCTGCATCCTGCTGATCTTCTTCAGTGTGTCATAACTGAGTCCTAAAACATCTTCTTCTGTGGTGAGTGTTTCCACTACACTATCATTATGCACAATTTCTAATTCATCTTCTTCAGATATTCTGAGCTCAGACACTTCAGCTATTATTGTTCCTTTTAGTAGCCCAGCCTCATGCTTCCTTCTCTTGTGTGCCTTTGCATGTAGTTTATCTATCACTTGAATCATATGCACATATAAGCAGAGATCATTCTGGGCTTTTTCATCTGTTAGCTTTGGGAAGAATTTATCATAAAGGTATGATGTGTAGCTGGGATGCAGCATCTTTAGCTCTATTGGATCAAAAATTCTTATTTTATCTCCCTTCTTCCCATCAACATTTCTCAGCAACACCATCTCTTTATTCTTTTCAACGTATCCCCATTCTGAGATAGGACAAGTGAATTGATTTCCAGTGATGCTTTTGATGGTGTGTGAGCTTCTGGTACATCCCACTCTTTTTAGCAGATCATCATCTACAAGGGATGAGACTTCAGCTGTTTTTCTTTTCAGATTTTGTGTCATTCTTTTGTGCTCCTTATTATTTCTCTTTGCTTGCATGAGCACATCATCAGTAAAACTGGTCTTCATACCATTTACAGCTGCAGAGAAGTCTCTCCCCCTGAGATGGATTGGGTAGTTGAACATTGGGATGCTCTGTAGATCCCTGATATCTTGCTCCGGAAGGCTGAGCATGTCTTCCACATCATGGAAGTATTGAATCCTTCCAGATGTCCTCTTGATTATTGCACAATCCCAGTCTGGATCATATTTCCAGGCCATAATCCTGTTCTCTTCCACAGAACTGGGAGTTGTGATATGATCATACAGCTGTACGAGAGTTGATTTCTTCTCGGTAATCTCTCGAACAGTTGTTCCCAGAGGCCATACTTTTCCGGGGATCACTGCCCTTGGCTCTCTGATCAGTGTTTCTTTTTCCTTGTGCTGATCTTTTGGTTCAACTGTTATTGGATCAGCAGCAAGTTTACTTGGTTGTTTTTTTGGATGTGGAGCAGTGGTTCTGAACTTCACACCAGTTTCTAATTCCACCTTCATTACATGCTCCATCATCCTTCGCAGTTCTCCAGTGGTTCTACCTTTGAGCTCATGCGGTTTGTAGTTATGTCCCTGTAACCAGCAGGTCATATTGTACTTGTTGAGTTTGGCTGTGTCACAGTGGCCCAGATCCTTCTTTATCTTCTCCAATGACTGAAAGGTTGTAAAGGCTTCATAATCACAGTTTGGGATTATGAACCTTGCAAACTCAAACTCTTTCAGTGCATTCTTCATTTCTGATGTGTTCATCCTCTCAACCATGTCATATGGAAAACCATGGTTGATGAGGGTCATAAACATGCTAGAATCAGGCCTCTCTTCCATGATGTCTTCTGTTGTTAGAAGGTCATCGGCCTTTCCACCCTTTTCACCAGTGGAGGACTCAATTCTTGTCAGTTCCTCCCACTCTTTCTCACTGTCATCATCATCCGTGGATGGTACCTTCACAGTAGACACATCTACTGAAGGTGTAGGTGCAGGGGATGGAAGTTTTGGTTTCTTTGGAGAGCTTTCATCTTCATGTTTCTTTTGAGTTGCTCCCATGTATTTTCTTTTCCGGGTGTATGAAATCATTTGCTTAGCAGCTTCACCCGACTGTTTTTGTTGATCAGTACTTGGGGCTTCTTTTGTTTGCAGAGCAGATATCTTCTTTTTCAGCTCTTCTATTTCTGCATCTTTCTTTTTGATCAGTTCAGCTTTCTCATTTTGCTCAGTCTTCAAAGAAGCCTCCAACTCTTGTTCTCTATTCAACAATGCATCAATGACTTCATTGTTGTTTAGAGCATCTTCTCTCAGCCGTTTTAGTCTAGCATCTTTCTTCATCAGCTCTTCATCCTTTTCTTTGATTACACCTTTCAGCTCTTGAATTCTTTCTTTTCGCTTATTTGATTTGAGTACTAACTTGTTGTACTCAGCAACCAAATAGCTTTTGCTGACAGGAATGTCTTTGTCACTTAAATCATCTTTATGGTATGCAATGACATCCTCAGCAGATCCTTGTACTTCCCCATGCTCATCAGCAATTTGTTCATCTTTCAATGAAGATATGGGCTCAGTATGTGCTGATGAAGCATGTTCTTCTGTGTGTGTGGGTGAGATAGGAACAGTGCTGGCTTGAGATAATATCTCTGTGTCTCCTGAGTGTACAGAGTGTACAGACTCAGTTATCTCAAAAGGTTCAGTTCCAGCACTTTCCGGGGATGAATGTTTTGGTGATTCTGGTGGTGGTTGTACAGGGGATTGAGCTTGAAGTGGAGAGAAAGATTGAGTGTGATGTGATGATGACTGAGAAGGTGATGATGATTGTTGTTTGGCTGGAGATGTTGGCTCAGTGCTTTTGGTGGATGATAAGGATATTTGTAGAGGTGATTGATGTTGATGAATTGGGGAGATTTGTTGGGTGTTCAAGCTTGTTGGTGATTGTGATTGTTGAGGGGGTGTTTGGCTAGGTGTATGATGTTGGAGTGGTGAAGTTTGGGTTGATGAGTGGTGTTGGTGTGGTGGTGTTTGGAGTGGTGAATGAGATGCTTGTTCAGAATCAGCAGATGATTCTGCTTCATCAGCCCAAGCCAACTCTTGTGGAAGGTCTGCTTGGGGATCTAATACATGTGCAAACATGGGCATATCTTGACCCTGATACTTTCCACTAAGCTTGTTTAGCATAGATTTGCTCAAGTGTGCTTGAACAAACACATTGCCAACTCTGTCCACCCTTGGTAGTTCTGAGTTGATCACCAGTTGCAGGAATCTCGGGAACATGTACATCTTGTCATTCTTCTGCAGTTTGACTTGTTCACTCAGACAATTGAAGATGTATTTGGCATAATTATAAATTCTCCCTTCGAATATCCCAATGATCCTAGATGATATGTGCCTGGAGAATCTGTCGAGTCCCGACTTCCTGTTTGACATGCATTTCAGGTGGGTATAGCACAAGAATCTGTACGGTTTGCACAGCCTAACTTTTTTGATTTCCCATTTCTCATAGTCACCATCATACCCCATCAGATTGAATATTTTCTCAATGTATTCATTCTCGAATACATCGGGGTGACCTATCTCTCTATCACCCAGTTCCAAGCATCTTCGTATGATGCTTTCAGTGATTCGTAGACGCTTGTTCCGAATTTCAGCCACAATCACTTCTTCATCATCTTGTTCTTCAACTCGTGCTGAGTTCCAGAAATCGATTATGTGTGCCTGATGGATCACAGGCTCAACCGTCAAGGCGTAGAAGAGCCTTGATCGTCGGAGATATCTTATGATATCTCGACATCCTTCCGCCGCCGGATCATCAGCGTTTAAGAACACGCACACATTATGTTCTTTAGCAAACACATTGCCAACTCTGTCCACCCTTGGTAGTTCTGAGTTGATCACCAGTTGCAGGAATCTCGGGAACATGTACATCTTGTCATTCTTCTGCAGTTTGACTTGTTCACTCAGACAATTGAAGATGTATTTGGCATAATTATAAATTCTCCCTTCGAATATCCCAATGATCCTAGATGATATGTGCCTGGAGAATCTGTCGAGTCCCGACTTCCTGTTTGACATGCATTTCAGGTAGGTATGGCACAAGAATCTGTACGGTTTGCACAGCCTACCTTTTTTGATTTCCCCTTTCTCATAGTCACCATCATACCCCATCAGATTGAATATTTTCTCAATGTATTCATTCTCGAATACATCGGGGTGACCTATCTCTCTATCACCCAGTTCCAAGCATCTTCGTATGATGCTTTCAGTGATTCGTAACGCTTGTTCCGAATTTCAGCCACAATCACTTCTTCATCATCTTGTTCTTCAACTCGTGCTGAGTTCCAGAAATCGATTATGTGTGCCTGATGGATCACAGGCTCAGCCGTCAAGGCGTAGAAGAGCCTTGATCGTCGGAGATATCTTATGATATCTCGACATCCTTCCGCCGCCGGATCATCAGCGTTTAAGAACGCGCACACATTATGTTCTTTAGCAAATCTATTATCCATCTGTAAAGAAAATCAAGTTAGAAAACATGTAGTTGAATCGTTTTAATGGCAATAACCGATTAATCAGTTTCGTACTGATGTTTAAGACATGATTTACCTTCGCAGTAACAGTGATTGATTACTGGATAATGTTGATAATGTGTTCTTGGGAACGGATATTTTGAAATTTTGAAAAAGAGGGAAAATGGGCGATTTTCTAGGTTAAAAGTGAAAAAGTGCTCTGTAAAAATATCAGAAACCTTATTTATAGGCGAATACATTAATTTCTTTTATTAATTATGTTCTTTTATTAATTATGTTGGGCCCACTCCCATTCATTCCTATCCGCATATCAAGTGTTTAGAATGCATTATTTCTTCCGCAGAACATCTGCGGAACCTTGACATCTGCGGATGTCAACATCTGCGGAACCTTAACATCTGCGGATAACATCTGCGGAACCTTACATCTGCGGATGTAAAAGTTCAAACAATGCATTTATTTTGCTGCTGAATTAGAAATCACATAATACTTCTACGGATGAGAGGTATTACTGAAACTTCTGTGGAACATAGAAGTTTTTAAAACTTTAAATGTATGATATCTACTGAGTAGAATCAAATATGTTGATGTTGGACATTGTTGACTTTATTTGCATCGCAATTAAGCACAAGAAAGCAAGTTTCAGAAAGCAAGTTTCCTGTATCCTGCATTCAAGTTAGTGCTCAAGTTCCAATTCCTTCAAAGTAATTCAAATCAATTATCAGCTTTTATTGTTCAGCTTTTATTGTTTTTCATGCATGAACTACTCCCCCCTAAATTTGTGATTAATGTGAGATTGTTACATTTATCATAAATTTAAGTTGTAAACAGGCATGACAGGCATATGACAGTCTAAGTGAGAGAAAGTCAGTTGAGATAACAATTAAACATCTGACTTAAACAGTTACATGCATGCATATATATATATAGAGGGATCATACTATAACTTGGCTTCTGCTGATGTTGATTAGTTGATTCAATACATATCTGATTGCAAGTATATAGATCCACTTAAATTCAAACATGAGTATTGTATCAACTAGGCATGCTATTTATCATGTTGTGAAGTTTGTTAATCAGTAGCAATCATGAGTCCCACATTCAATTATCATTAGAGTATGTCATCCGTAGGTGAGGCAAATCACTACATTCCACACTTAATGACTATGTACATTAAGTTATAAGTTCTATCTCGAGACAAATTACAGTCTCATGAATGCTTTGATGTTGAAGCTCTTTGACTTGATGTACAATGGATCACAAGTGATTCCAATTTTAGAGCTGAAATATGATCTTCATAGTCACCAGGTCTTTACTTTCGTAAAACAGAGGTGAACTTTAACCCAGGTCTTTGTTTACACAAAACAGAGGGAGAATGAAGATCACACTTGTTAATCACATTCCCAGGTCTTTGTTCACACAACCACAACGATCGCAATTTAATAAATCAATTTAATGATCGCGGAATTATCACTAATTGGCGTTTAATTGTTTGTAATGATTAATGATGAACACAACCACAGAAACACAATAAATGCTAAATCAATAATAATTCAAATGTATTTCATTAACTATAATGTAATGATTACAAAAGAATAATAATGAATGACTATGAACAACGAATTCTGTGTATCGAATGATGTTTGATGTTGATGTGACGACAGCTAGGGTTGCACAATGATGTAACTCGATAGCCGTAATATTGATTGATTGTGTTCTCCGAGATGTGAAACCTAGGACTCATATTTATAGATGATTTGAGTCGGCTAAGGAAACACAGGATCTCTCGGGATTTGTTATTGATTGTGTTGACTTGTTTGACTTCTTGGGATTAGCAATCGCACAAGTATAATGTTCTTCCGCAGGAGTCTTGTTCTTCCGTAGATGATTTGTCTTCCGTAGCAAAGTTGTTCTTCCGTAGGAAATTCTTCTTCGGTAGGAGTCTTCACTTCACAGTACTTGATCATCCGCAGGAACATGTACTTGGTCATTTGGTCTTGTAAGAAATATATCTACGGATTAACAAAATTGTTCATCCGTAGATGTTTCTTACACTTGGTCAATTCCATGAATCCGTCCAAGTATATTGTTTTTCCCTGTCAAGTCACAAATCAACACACATATATATGGGGTTATCCTATAGATACAAAGCACATATATATATATATATTGATTGTTACAAATTTTAATTACAAGACTTGATTTTCAAGTACTAAGCCTATACAAAAATGATCTAGACCTAACAACCCCATTATCGACCGAAAGTATACCCACGATCACCCACCAAATCATAATTTTAATCAAATCAAATACGCACTCACGATCATTTGATCGTTTATAAGCTGATGGTGAATTCAGTTTGATCTCAAAAACACTGAAACATCACCTTCGATCAACACCTCTATCGCGAACCTGCAACTCAATTGAAACCTTACTTAAACGCGTTATAAACCTAAATTAACAGAGGGTTATCTACTCTTAACACCTATAGAAGCTGCCTATGCGAGCAATTAGATTATAATCATCATTTGAACATCGATTCAAACCCATCTTGGTCGCGACCTGTTCATCGAGCATTGATCATCGATTCGAACACAAAACAGGTAATTGAGGGTATCCACAGACTCGAAATCACATGGGATTAAAAGCCCTATGTTTAATTTCGTTATTGAAATCATCTTGGGGTTCAATTTGGCTTGGATTCGAGTTAGGGTTCATAGAAATTAGGGGAATTCGGTTAACTGTGTTTAAGGACAAAGAGAACCAAGTATAACCGCGGCTTAGGCCTTTGGTTTACTGGTTTGTGTGTTGGAGTTTGAACAGGAGGTCACGGGTTCGAACCTGGCCCCAACATCTATTTTTTTTAAAGCCTTTTTCACATTTTAAAATCCAGAAAAATTACCAAAATTATAAAATAATTTTTATAAACTTTGTTTATTTTAGAAGTTATCTAGTTATTTTCTGGAAAATTATTTTTTAAATATCTTATTTAATTATTTATATAATTATTACAAATGTTATAAATAGTTACTTTTATAAAAATAGATTTTAAATAATGATTTAAATCGTCAAGTTATTAATGAAGATTATATTATTTTAATTATGGATTTATTAAGATAAATGTAAGGAATTATATGTAATAATTTCACAAATTATTTACAAATACAATTATTATCATTATAATTATACCATTGTTATTATTATTATCAATATTGATAATATTATTAATACATGGTGTCATTAGTATATCAAATCGTGTACGTCAAACCGAACCGACCCGAATCCGACCAAATGTAACTATTCGCGTTGAACACATTTTAAAGGCTTAATTACAATTAATAATAGGTGTTGATCGTGTTTGATCGTGCATTGCCTTATTCTTTGAAGTTCTTGCTCATTTCATTACATCAATTCAAGGTGAGTTTATAGCCCCACTTTTATTTTATACTCTTTTTGGGGGAGAGAAACATGCTGTTTTTATAAACTTTATATTACATTGGATTTTGTAATACTGCATATACTTGATACTATGGTGTATACTTGCCCAACGGACCGTTAATATAGACTTAACGAGGTAATTGTTAGTAGTACTACTGGGATTGACATACCCCACCCGGGCTAGTCGCGCTAGCACAACGTTCGTCAAACGGGTGAACGGTTAGCCTAATTACAAGTGTTGTGGTGTGTGATCCACATCCGGGCCTGTTTATTTATTTGATTACATGTCAGTTCGGCCGCGCCTTCATACACATAGTGATCATTATGGACTAGCTACCCATTATATGCTTTAATTACAAATCCGGGAATTTCATTATACTTGACGGATTAATAAATCCGGGAATTTCATTATACTTGACGGACTAATAAATCCGGGATTTCATTTATACTGACCGGATTAATAAATCCGGGGATTTCATTATACTTGACGGATTAATAAATCCGGGGATATCATTATACTTGACGGATTAATAAATCCAGGGATTTCATTATACTTGACGGATTACTAAATCCGGGAAATTACATACTTGACGGATTACATAATCCGGGGATTTCATTATACTTATCGGATTAATAAATCTGGGGATTTCATTATACTTTTCGGATTACTAAATCCGGGAAATTACATACTTGACGGATTACATAATCCGGGAATTACATACTTGACGGATTACATAATCCGGGAATTACATACTTGACGGATTTCATAATCCGGGAATTTCATTACTAATACTTACTGTTTTCTGATAAACCTGTGAACTCACCAGTCTTGTACTGAGATTTTTACATGTTTTCTCTTAGGACATTGATGTGGCACGTTTAGGAGCACAACATCTACAGCATGTCATTCCGTAATCACCACAAACCGTTTTCAAGATTTAATTTGCATTTACTTTACATAAACTGGATTGGACACGTGTTTGTGTGTTCCAAAACTATTGTTAAATGTTTTCATGTTTTCGTTTCCGCACTACTTAAATATATTTAGTCTGTTTCATTAAAATTAAGCAACTTATATGTTTTGTAATTATCGATTCGTTTGGTGTAACTGATGCTTATCTGAGATCCTGGTTATGTCACACGCCTGACGGTAAAACCCCGTTAGCGGATTTTGAGGGTGTGACAGATTGGTATCAGAGCATTAGTTATAGCGAACTAAAATGGGCTTTGCATCTCATTTGCATTGCATTTTAGACTACAGCTGGATTTGCATTAGTTACACACACATAGATTACTAAGCTTATTAACTTTTGATGCCTGAGAACTGTTGCTTTAACATATTTCTGTGACACATAGATACCTGAGGAAAAGAAACTGATAACTCGTGCCTTTAATTTCTCTCTAAAGTTTTATTCCATGAACCAAAGAAATTTGTGTGACACATAGACACCTGTATTCTGGATTTCCTGGCAAAAGGCCCTCGGGCTAAGGCAAGCATATCGCATATATCTCATTGCGAGACCTGGTATGCTTACCTGGGGATTTCTGGGATGAGTGATAAACTATGGTCAATACACAGGTCTCTAAGGCAAATGGGTCAAATTACCTTGGCGTGTCAATGATTCCCAAAACTTTACTGATCCTTTCGTATACTTTGATTAATCAACCCCGATATAATACATACATACTTAGTACTTCTATCATTGATGACCATTGTACTTGACAAGATATGTTAGCCTGATAGGAGGAACCGGGGTGATCATGCAAAGCAAATTACCATTACGGGTGCACACGTAATTGTAATTTGTCGTGCATGCTAAGTCCGGTAAGTCTGGTCGGGTGGTAACATTGTAGTCAGTATAAGTCATCATTCCTACACTTTGAGCAAGAAAGTCTCGGTCTTCATAGAACATAGCCACTGATGTGGAAACTATCTATCAGTTCTACTTGTAGGAATGCTCACCCTTACCTTGAATTTGGACGAAATTCAAACCATGACATTTGTGTTAATCCCACGGATTCGGACTCATTCTCTAGCTTGTCTATTTCTTTAAATCCTTGAATTTCTCTTCCTTTTCATTTCAAGACAAAAGGTCTATTTTTATACGACTGATAGCTTTTGATATCTGATAATTTAAAGAATGTCTGGAAGAGGACGTGGACGCGGGAGAAGTAACGATCATGAGTATCACAAGTTTCTATTCTATAGGGTGCTAGGATCAAAATTCTAGTAAGACCTTGTTAAGGGTAACAAAACATTACAAACACTTGCTATTACTTAAGTCCTGTCCTACTTAGAACCTTTATGGTATTTCCAATCATTTTAAGAGACATTCCTCCACTTAGTATTTCGGTAACTGAGGAACTGATTGAATACTTAGAATGTAAGTGGACTACAGGAAATATAGAAGAGTGATGAAACTCATTGTACATATTCTTTGGGATGATGCTAAGGAAAATTAGGATGTCGTGTAACCGGTTTAAGCACATTCTTAGTATACCGGTGATGCTTATATATAGGGTTATTGAGGTGAGTTCAAAGCCTTGGTAATTAAGGAATGAAATGCAAAAGTTAGAAATGTAATTCTAAAATCGTGCAATGGTAGGGTTAGGTTGTGCTTTTTATACTGACAAACTCCATGAATTGACAAAGCTGATGTCATACCTTATGACATTAGACCAAATAGAATTAAGAAGGACACTGGAAAAATCTAGTGAGTAGTAGAAAGAAGTTGGAGGGTTGAACAAGCAATCTAGCGGTAAGGTAGACAAGAATGCTAATGTTGTAAACCTAGATATGTTGGTTAATACGATTAAGCTAACATGCGTTAAACATGGACATTAAGGAGGTTGACCATTACCATAAGTGTGCCCTAGGTCGATTAGGACCCAAGGACAAGTTAGAAACAATCAGAATTAGGAAATGGCTATAGCTAGAAAGTAAGAACAGTTCAATTATGGAAATAAAGGTCATATCAGTCAAGGTAATACATTCTGCGGTCATACATTTACGACTGAAGCAAGCCACATTTGACCAGACTAAGTGTTGTTACATGTACGTACCTTATCCTCAATAGCTACACATCTATTTGATACCAGGGATGATAATAGCTTTGATTCTTTTGGAATTATTCTTTAATTTAGCATTAACCCTAGTTGCTTAGAAATCATTTTACTTAGTAGAAATAACCAATGGTAGTAATTAGTACAAGAAGGTCATGTCTTTGACATAGACTTAATACTGTATGAATTGGTTATCGAAGCATGAAACCAAGATAGTCCGTCAGGAGAAGGTGGTTCAACCTATCAAACCAAAGCATGATCTCTGAACCTCAAAGGAGACCCGATCGTTTTAGGTTGATTTTTATTCTAAGCTTGGAGCACTTAACTTCGTAAATTGATTTATCTCCCTTTATCCTCATTTGACCTAGCTATATGGAATCATTTATTCCTTATCTATCCACTCTCATTTTGAGCTATCATCAAAACATGATTGTATGATGGTAGCCTTCCTAAACACTCTCTCTGCTGAATATATTGTCACCTTATGTTCATGACTTTCTAGTCATACAAGTGTTCTCAGCTGTGCTTATGGTTTGTTGAAACTGCGTATGTAAACGTACTTAAATATTGCTACCTTGCAAAGCATGTTTCCTATTGTTCGAGTCACTTCTTGAATCGCTTTTGAATCCTTAAGCTTGAAAATCATTAAAATTCTATCTTGGAATTGAACAACAAGACTTTAAAAGAGAAGTTCTGGAGAGAGTTACCAGCAAAGAGAGGAATTACTTTTGAGACTGAGTTATTTGGAGCCAAAACATTCTTAATATATGTTGAACCCGTGTTCAGCAAAGATGGGGAGGTTAATGGTGATGTTTTACGGATTAGACAAATTCTCACCCACTTGATCAGCAATGCTATCAAGTTTACCCACCAAGGAAAGGTTCAGAGTAATCTTTATGTAAAAGCAAACCCATTATCTCACAACGTCGAGAAATTAACCTGCATCTGTTTCAAATATTCGTACACCGTGGTATGACGTTAAAACATCAATCGTTATTCTGAATGATTGATTCATTTTCTGTTTTAATAATATTCTTAACCATCATTGTGGACCCAATTCCAAAATCTTCGCATAGTTTATTATTTCTTTAGACCGATGGTTGGTCAAAGGAGAAATACATATTCACAAGATATGCGTTAAGATCGTTTCATATGGTGACGTTTGGGATTCTTAAATTCCGACGGATAACCTTTCTTATCATTGTTGGTCTTATCTTGATTTCTAGACATCACCTTACCATGAAATTATACTCTGGAAATTATGGATCGGAAAGTTAAACAACTAAAACATAGTAAGATTCCGATCGTAAGAGTTCGGTGGAACTCCCGGCGTGGTCCTGAGTTCACTTGAGAGCGGGAGGACGAAATGATGCGCAGGTATCCTAACCTATTCAAGGATGTTGCCAGTACATCTTAATTTTCGGGATGAAAATTCCTCTAACAGGGGGATGATGTGACAACCCGAAATTTTTTTTTTTATATAATGATCATGAAAATTTACAATTTGTTTTTATGTTTTTATTATTATGTAATAATAATAAAAACAATAATAATAATAATAATGATATTATTAAAAATAATAATATTAATAATGATAATAATCATAACAAAAATAATAATAATAATGTTATTAATAAAAATAATTTATAAGAATTTATTAAAAATTGGATTTAAAAGTCCAGGGGAAAATTTTGTAATTTCTAAAACTTGTTTTAAAAACTTAAAACACAAAATTTAAACATTTCTAAACTACAGGGGGCCATTGTGTAAAAATCCCAAACCAACCCCCCCGTCCCCGTCGATCCCCCCTCCGGCTAAACTTCCGGCCTAACTCCGGCAATGAACCAACGAACAAAATACATCATTTCAACCCAATCAAAAGCCACCAACATTATCTCGTGAATAATTCGAACCTGGACCAACTTTTAATTAAGAAATGGTAGTGCTATACCCACCCAACCCGACCACCCCATTATCAACCGAAAGTATACCCACGATCACCCACTAAATCATAATTTTAATCAAATCAAATACGCACTCACGATCATTTGATCGTTTATAAGCTGATGGTGAATTCAGTTTGATCTCAAAAACACTGAAACATCACCTTCGATCAACAACTCTATCGCGAACCTACAACTCAATTGAAAGCTTACTTAAACGCGTTATAAACCTAAATTAATAGAGGGTTATCTACTCTTAACACCTATAGAAGCTGCCTATGCGAGCAATTCGATTATAATCATCATTTGAACATCGATTCAAACCCATCTTGGTCGCGACCTGTTCATCGAGCATTGATCATCGATTCGAACACAAAACAGGTAATTGAGGGTATCCACAGACTCGAAATCACATGGGGATTAAAAGCCCTATGTTTAATTTCGTTATTGAAATCATCTTGGGGTTCAATTTGGCTTGGATTCGAGTTAGGGTTCATAGAAATTAGGGGAATTCGGTTAACTGTGTTTAAGGACAAAGAGAACCAAGTATAACCGCGGCTTAGGCCTTTGGTTTACTGGTTTGTGTGTTGGAGTTTGAACAGGAGGTCACGGGTTCGAACCTGGCCCCCAACATCTATTTTTTTTAAAGCCTTTTTCACATTTTAGAAATCCAGAAAAATTACCAAAAATTATAAAAATAATTTTTATAAACTTTGTTTATTTTAGAAGTTATCTAGTTATTTTCTGGAAAATTATTTCTTTAAATATCTTATTTAATTATTTATATAATTATTACAAATGTTATAAATAGTTACTTTTATAAAAATAGATTTTAAATAATGATTTAAATCGTCAAGTTATTAATGAAGATTATATTAATTTAATTATGGATTTATTAAGATAAATGTAAGGAATTATATGTAATAATTTCACAAATTATTTACAAATACAATTATTATCATTATAATTATACCATTGTTATTATTAATATCAATATTGACAATATTATTAATACATGGTGTCATTAGTATATCAAATCGTGTACGTCAAACCGAACCGACCCGAATCCGACCAAATGTAACTATTCGCGTTGAACACATTTTAAAGGCTTAATTACAATTAATAATAGGTGTTGATCGTGTTTGATCGTGCATTACCTTATTCTTTGAAGTTCTTGCTCATTTCATTACATCAATTCAAGGTGAGTTTATAGCCCCACTTTTATTTTATACTCTTTTTGGGGGAGAGAAACATGCTGTTTTTATAAACTTTATATTACATTGGATTTTTGTAATACTGCATATACTTGATACTATGGTGTATACTTGCCCAACGGACCGTTAATATGGACTTAACGAGGTAATTGTTAGTAGTACTACTGGGATTGACATACCCCACCCGGGCTAGTCGCGCTAGCACAACGTTCGTCAAACGGGTGAACGGTTAGCCTAATTACAAGTGTTGTGGTGTGTGATCCACATCCGGGCCTGTTTATTTATTTGATTACATGTCAGTTCGGCCGCGCCTTCATACACATAGTGATCATTATAGACTAGCTACCCATTATATGCTTTAATTACAAATCCGGGAATTTCATTATACTTGACGGATTAATAAATCCGGGAATTTCATTATACTTGACGGATTAATAAATTCGGGGATTTCATTTATACTGACCGGATTAATAAATCCGGGGATTTCATTATACTTGACGGATTAATAAATCCGGGGATATCATTATACTTGACGGATTAATAAATCCGGGGATTTCATTATACTTGACGGATTACTAAATCCGGGAAATTACATACTTGACGGATTACATAATCCGGGGATTTCATTATACTTATCAGATTAATAAATCCGGGGATTTCATTATACTTATCGGATTACTAAATCCGGGAAATTACATACTTGACGGATTACATAATCCGGGAATTACATACTTGACGGATTACATAATCCGGGAATTACATACTTGACGGATTTCATAATCCGGGAATTTCATTACTAATATTTACTGTTTTCTGATAAACCTGTGAACTCACCAGTCTTGTACTGAGATTTTTGCATGTTTTCTCTCAGGACATTGATGTGGCACGTTTAGGAGCACAGCATCTACAGCATGTCATTCCGTAATCACCACAAACCGTTTTCATGATTTAATTTGCATTTACTTTACATAAACTGGATTGGACACGTGTTTGTGTGTTCTAAAACTATTGTTAAATGTTTTCATGTTTTCGCTTCCGCACTACTTAAATATATTTGGTCTGTTTCATTAAAATTAAGCAACTTATATGTTTTGTAATTATCAAGTCGTTTGGTGTAACTGATGCTTATCTGAGATCCTGGTTATGTCACACGCCTGACGGTAAAACCCCGTTAGCGGATTTTGAGGGTGTGACAATTCCACTCGATGCGGTAGATCCACACTGGAGGAAGCTTGATTTCGAGCCAGCGTACGTCACGCCGCCTGAACCCGACTATGATGTGAAATTTGATGACTTGAAACAAAAGGTTATGTCGTCTCCCAATCTTCAAGTAAAGAAAAAATTGTTTAACAAAGTATTTGACTCTTTGTTTAAGAGTAAGTCAAAACTTAAAGAACCTGAGGTGCGTCATGACCGATGTGGTCGTCCAAATATTAAGGAGCAACAAAGAAGAGCGGACTCCAATACATCACAGTATGAGGCTGCTAGACACAGCTCCTATACTTCCTCGCAACAAACTATGCCTGACCCGGCGAGGCATAGCTCATATACCCCTCAGTTTAAAATGCCCAATGACCATTCTAATAAGGCAAAGGCTGCTTCAAATGTACCGATTACGGGAGCTGCCCTAGGGTTTCCTTTAATATTGAAACCAAAGGACGTGATAAAAGTTATGAAGTTTAAGGATCAGCTGCCCCAATGGATTCACCGGTACGTTTCGACTATAAAAGATGTGCGACCTGATGGTAACTGCGGTTTTCGGGCGATCGCGGTGGCTTTAGGGAGAAAGCAAAATGAATGGGAATGGGTTAGGCGTTAAATGTTGTCGGAGATGGACAGAAACATGGGGTATTGGCGGAGCAATTTGAACCGTGAGATGCCTGGCTATTATGATTCTATTCATAATAGCTTAAATTGGTTTGGCACGACTAAACCCGCACCCGATACCCATTGGCTAACTTTTCCGGCCCATGGACTCGTAATTACGGAAACATTCAACTGTATTGTGCATCTTATTTCTTCATTTGGCAGCCAGACATGGTTCCCGCTGAGAACAGCCCCAGAGCCATTATTCACCTATCCAGTTGTCGCACTTGCTCATATTAACGGAGCTCACTTTATTTGCATACAATTGGAAGGGGATTACCCAATGCCCAGTGTGAGCTATCATTGGTCGAGATATGCATATCAACAAGCACTAGAATGGCAAAATATGTATGAGGATCATTTAAATAATTACGTTAGAATAATGGATCGTCATAGAGGCACCAATGTCTCCTGTAAGTTATCATTATCCGATACTTCATCATATTAATGAAGATCCCTTTATTTGATGATGATGATGATGATGATGATGATGATGATGATGATGATGATGATGATAATAGTAATAATAATAATAGTAATATTAATAATATTAGTAGTAGTAATAATAATAATAATAATAATAATAATA
>CM044017.1:34459868-34469868 GCA_024085815.1 Flaveria linearis | reverse complement strand
CTACTAACTAATGACTAAGGTGAGTACGTTAATAAAACTAAAAGTAATAAAATGCCTGGATTCTAGCACGACTAACATCCGCAATCTTTTTGCTTTGAAACAAATCACAATGTTTTCCTTTAACCGACGTATGAAACTTCCAAGCTGCTTCAGATGTTGTAAAGTTCACAAACGCATATCCGGCATTCAAACCATGCCTGTACGTATATATCAACGTCAAAACTTAGCTATATATATATATATATATATATATATAGACATGTAGTATTTACACCATAAAAATTAATAATAATATTATTCAGATAGATACCAACTTGAAATCAATCGGAAGATACACGAAATCAAACTCCGATTGAACGGTGTTTCCCGCCTTTTCATTCTCAAGTTTACAGTGATAAAATTAAAATAAAAAACAATGTTTAATGCTTAAAAAAATAAAAAAAATAAAAGCAATATGTCACGGTTTGGCCAAACCGTGACATATAGCCCCCCCTGCGCACAATCAATTCCCCATAATTACATACCCAATCATTGACTACGGATCCCCAGATATAAGTGGCACGGTTAGGGCAAACCGTGACAGTTAGGTCTCACACCTGACCAAGCGGTCACGGGGAGACCTAATCTTGACCGCTTGGGTCGGTTTTCTCCAGGAAAAAGCGGTGCGCCTAAAAAGTTACTAGACCGGAGAATTTGACTAAAGGATCCTATATTCTCTTCTTTTAGCTCCAGTTGAAATCAATCAAAAGAAAACTGCTTCATGGGTATCCAACGGAAAAACATACTACAGATATTCAGCTATAGTCACCAACAAATCAGGCAAAACCATCAAGAACTTCAATCTAACCATTTCCAAGCTCTACGGTCCACTCTGGGGTCTCTCGAAGACCGCAGGTGGTTCCTACGGGTTCCCAAAGTGGGTCAGCTCATTGCCAGCTGACAAAAGTATTGAGTTTGTGTACGTTCATAACGCGCCCTTAGCAGACGTCTCAGTTTCCAGCTACACATTGGGCTAAAACTTAAGATCAAGTTAAAATAGACCTGCAACATTATGCGTTTACGTTCGCAACAATTATACGGGTTTGTGAGGATCATGAAACTATACAAAACAGTACAGCTACTAAAGGGAAGTACTTGTAATTAGACGCCCTTTTCGGGTTTCTTTTCTTTCTTTTTGTTTTTATGATTGAAATAAGGTGTGAAGAATAGAGGAAGAAAGGAGTGAAGAGAGTTTATTATTACTAAGTGCTCATCCTCTTTCACCTCCTCTATCATTAGTTTTTTTTCTTTTTATATATAGCTCTCAATAGGGTAAAAAGAGATCAGATTTGTGTTTTTTTGGTTTGTTTGTGTTTAGTTTGTCTTTTACTTCAAAACTGATTTGAAAGTTGTATGTTTCGTTGCTTATGTTGTTGTAAATTTGATAACATCCCTTTAGTTTGCGATATGAATATAATTTATTTGTTTGTTTTCTATTTGTAGAGCTGTTTGAAGTATTTTATTAGAGAGCTGGTCATAAAGTTGTCACCTTATATTGAACTCTCTATGGTCATGAAATGCATTTAACCATATAATTATTTACATTTTTTTGTCGGATCTTACTTTAACATTAATAAGTAATATATGTTGTTCTAAAAAAAGTAGCTAATAATGTATCTAAATAAATCATTCTGTATTTTTATTTTTATTAAATTTATGGTCTCACGCTTCATCAATAGCAATGCTTTGAGAATCGGACCGGACAACGAAATTACCAGTCAGTTAGACGGACTGGTCGGATGAATCGGCTGGATTTAACAACTGTATTACGTCACTAAAAATAGAAGGATTAAAATTATTTCTATATATATGATTTAAAACGAATTTGCAGTTTTTAACAATATATGAAGACTTGGTTAACTAACGTACGGGTCATTAAATACTAAATTAATAAAAAAACAAGTTTTTAAAGGGATAAAATTTAAAATAAAAAATATCAACCACACAGTATAAATACTCTAGTGATATGAAAAACAAGTTGATTATGTTGACACAAAACAAGATTGGAGAGAACTAAGAGTAACTACTATAAATACTCTTATATACTTCAAACAATTTTACAAACAACCATCTCTTATTTCTTATCTTCATATCTTCTCATTTATCATATTTTGTATACAATCCAATGGATCGAAGAGCCTCATTTCTATTCACTCAACTTTTAAATGTGGGTAACAATGAACAAATCCCACCCTTCAACTTAGATTCTCACAATTTCAACAATCCCAATTTCAACAACTAGATGGATTCTCACAATTTCAACCCTCACAGTCATAGACCAAACTTCAACAATTTCAAAAACATCAAGTGTGGCTCTGATATTAAATAATTTTTAGCAAATGCAGCAAGCACAATCACAGATTTAACAACCAACTTTAACACATGTTGATAAATCACCTTCATAAAAAAACAATAAAAAAGAAAGGGGCAACCAAAAAGATGGTGATGAAGAAGCTAAGAAGGATATTTGTAGCAAATGGGCAATTGATGGTGCGGAGTTGTTGGTCAGGGCTTATGTATAAAATTTTGAAGACCTAATAATTGCCAATAACATGAACCATAACATATTAGGGAAGGATAGAAGAATATTACAATGACGAGTCACCTCAAGTTACCAGAAATCTCACAATCTTTAAAGTCATAGGCATTTGATTAATAAGAAGGTTGCTAGATTTAATGAGTAATTGTTTGAATCGAGTCTCAATAGAAAATAGGTTGGTTAAAGGACCAATAAATTCAAGAATCAAGAATGGATTTTTGTTAGTGTTATAAAAAATATGAGTTTCAATCCATTCACATATGAACATGGTTAGAGGGTAGTTAAAGATCACTTAAAGTACTCTGTGTGTACCAAAGTGTATGGTCATCAAGACCCCAAAAGAACAAAGACAAGTACCAAGAGGGAGTATACGAATTCTACTTCAAATGCCAACTTTAGCGATACTCCTAAATTTGGAATATCATTTGATGATGGTGATGACAATAATATAGTAAATCCGGAACATCCAAGTCATCGAATGAGGAGGGACAAAGGTAAATCACTTGCAAAACTAAAATATAAAGGCATGAACTCTTTATCCGGCTATGAAGCAAAGAAGTTAAGAATTATTGAAGGCCTAATCGAGACGAACTAGGTGAAGAAAAAGGAAATCGAGAATTTCAATAAAAACAACAAATTTAATGAGATAAAACTAAAAAGAATATTTATAAAAGAGAAGAAAGTACCTTTCATTGACACAAGCTTCATGGATCCTTACCAACGAACCAAACATGAAGCTTTTTGTAACGAGGTCATGGAGAAATACTCTAGTATGGACAAAGTTATTGACTAGTAACATTATCGACCCTAGAATCTATAATATTGATCGTGAATCTAGGATATCGAAGTGTAGTGGATGCTTAAATGGATTGTAAGGACACGTCTCAAGGATGTCGGGGTAAGCTGCCATATACGTGATGGGGCGTTGGAGCTTGCTGGTGTAGGAAATAAGGGTTGCACACAACACATGTTGGCTCACATTTATATATTGATATTGGCATTGAGTTTATGATTTATATTGATAATGATCGTGATAGATAAGGATCAAGTTTGTTTTACTATTCGTTCACAAATTACAAGTCCATGGATCAAGGTGAGTTGTGACTCGTCCCTTTTTATACTAGTTTTTGGGGTTGTGTCTGAGCTTTAAATGATTTTATTTAAAGAATGATTTTTCTAATGATTTGTAAATAGATGCACTATATAGGCTAGCTTCTTGTAGTCTTGGGTGCATATTGACCATGTTGATAGATGTTGAATTATAAGCAGATCATTAAGAGAAAAATTATGACCGGAGTCAACTTACAATTATATTGAAGTAGGGATATGTTTGCTATGAATTACGATGTTTTTAAAGAATCTATCTTTAGGTGTGAAAGGATTAAAGGATGTGAACAGAGGACAAAGAAAAATATAGTTATGGATAAAGAAAGAATCATCTTTAAGGGTGGAACGAATAAAACAAATTCAGTTGCGTGATCAAATCTATCACGGTAAGAGGAATTATATATTGATCGGCCTTCAGGGACGCAATTTCTTAAGAAGCAAGGGATTGACATTGAGGAATTTTGAGTAAGATGCTAGACTATGGCCCTAATTCAAGAAATTAATGGCTAGAGACAAATCTATATTTTATTATACATAGCAGGCATAAAAACTGAGTACATATAGGGAAAGAAAGAAACAAACAAAGATCCTCAAAACAAGGAAAAGTAAAGAACTAGTTGGTCAAAAAAAGGAGTTGGTCAAAAAAAGGAAAATATATGGCTGAGAATAAACAATAATTCCAATACTCCCCCTCAAGTTGGCGTATGAAGATTCAGAATGCCCAACTTGACGAGTAAGAACTTCAATTGTTGTCCGCTCAATGGTTTAGTTAACAAATCTGCAATCTGATGGGTCGAATTAATGTGCACAGGGGTAATTTCTTTGGATTCAACACGTTCTCTAACAAAATAACAGTCCATTTCCACATGTTTCGTACGCTCATGGAACACTGGGTTGTTGGCAATATGGCGGGCAGCTTCATTGTCACAAAACAGCGGAGTCGGGTCTGGTTGTGCAGCATCGAGCTCGGTGAGTAGCAACGAATCCACAAAATTTCACTAACAGTAGTAGCCATCGCCCTGTATTCGGCCTCGGCTGATGATCTAGAGACCACTGATTGCTTCTTTGACTTCCATGAAACTGGAGCTCCACCAAGTAACAAAAGATAACCCGCGCGTGACCGTCTTGAAAATTGGCAGCCTAACCAATCTGAATCGCAATAGGTCACTAGGGTTGTACCTCCCGCCTTAGGTAAAAGAATCCCTTGGCCTAGCGTAGTTTTGAGATAACGAACAACACGAATGGTTTCGTCAAGATGTGGTTGTCGTGGGTCGGCTACAAATTGACTCAATAGGTTCACTGAGTAAGCTATATCTGGTCTTGTGGCTTGTAAATACAATAGACGCCCGACCAATCTCCTGTATTGCTCTGCATCAACATGAGGTTCTTCCTCTCCCTTATCAAGCCTCAAACCTTGTTCCATAGGCAGGGAACTGGGTCGGCAACCTTCAAGTCCCATGTCTCGTAATATATCCATGGTATATTTTCTTTGGCTAAGCACGAGACCATCTTTTATTCTAGCCACCTCTATACCGAGGAAGTACGTCAAACGCCCGAGATCCTTAATTGTAAATTGTTCGTTAAGAAGCGACTTGGTGGATTGGATCTTGGTCATGTCATTTCCAACAATTATGACGTCGTCAACGTAAATAAGGGCGGCAACATGAATAGTACCTTGCTTATAGATGAATAAAGAAGGGTCTGCTACCGATTGTTTGTATCCCATATCCACTAATGAGCGTGCAAATTTGTGATACCAATTTCTTGATGCTTGCTTGAGGCCATACATTGACTTTCTAAGCCGACAAACACATTTCTCATTTTCCTTTGAAAAACCTTGGGGTATCTTCATGTAAACTTCCTTATCAAGATCTCCATGCAAGAATGCGTTGTTAACATCTAACTGATGTATGAACCAATCTCGTTTCACCGCCAAGGTAAGAAGTGTCCGCATAGTCACTAACTTTGCAACAGGAGCAAACGTTTCGTGATAGTCAACCCCTTTCATTTGTGTAAAACCCTTTGCCACGAGTCTTGCTTTATATCTTTCGACCTCCCCATTTGGTTTGTACTTCACCTTGTAGACCCATTTTGAATCTATGGCTTGCTTTCCCGATGGTAATTCTTCAAGAGTCCATGTTCTGTTTGTTTCCAATGCTTTTATTTCTCTCTCCATCGCCTTTTTCCAATTTTCATCCTTTATTGCTTGGTTGAAAGACCTCGGCTCATCATTTGAATCGATGGCTGCTAAAAGGGCCTTGTGAGACTCAGTAAAATTTTCATAAGAAATGTAGTGGGCTAAAGGGTGTGCTGTGGAGTTCAAAGGTTCTTGATTAGAAGTGGGTGTGCTGTGATCAATAGACGGTGGCATCTTCACGTGAAAATCATCGAGCCGTTTGGGTCGTGTTTTAATTCTTTGTTGCCTGCTTGGTTCTTGCTCCTCAAGATTTACCATGGTTTCAGTTTGTACCTCACTATGGGTACCACCTTGTTGCTCCACGTGGGTTACACTTTCATTTGTTTAATTTGATACATTGATATCTTCCACATGTGGATTTTCATATGGGCTTTGCTGGTTCAACTCAGATGTGGATTCTTCATTTGCATTTGGGTTGTTTTCTTGTTGCAAATCTTGTGGTTCATCAACATTGATTTCTTCGTAATACCAAGGAGGAAAGCTAAAAAGTCTCTCATTTTCTTGTTTATCAATTCGGTCGAAACTTCCATAGGGAAACATATTCTCAACAAATTTTACATCTCTTGAAACAACTATTTTGTTGTTGCTCATGTCAAATATCTTATATCCCTTCGTTCCTGGTGGATATCCCAAAAACACCCCCGGACTCCCTCTCCATTCGAACTTATCACCATTTGTATCTGTTATTCGATAATAAGCAAGACATCCAAATACCCTCATGTGTTCATATTCAGGCTTTTGCTCATACAATATTTCAAATGGAGTTTTGTTATCTATGGGTTTAGAAGGAAGACGGTTAATTATATAAGCTGCCGTTAACACACATTCTCCCCAAAACCTTTTAGGAAGATTTGCCTCTATCCGAAGGGCTCGCGCGGTTTCAAGTAAGTGTCTGTGCTTCCGTTCAACAACTCCATTTTGTTGCGGTGTGTGAGGACAAATGGTCTCGAGTATTATGCCTTGTTCAACATAGAAATTATTCATGCGATTTGACACGAATTCTCCCCCGTTGTCACAACGTATCCTTTTAATCATTTTACTAAATTGCGTTTTTACCATCTTGTGAAAACCCATTAAAGCATCGCTCGCCTCATACTTGTGTTTCAAGAGAAAGACCCAAACAGATCGACTATAATCATCCACAATCGTTAAAAAATATCTTTTCCCTGAAAGTGAGGGAGTTCTATACCTCCCCCAAATGTCACAATGTATCAAATCAAAACATTCTTTGGTTTTGATCATGCTGGTGGGAAAAGGTAGTCTAGTATGTTTGGCTTTTGCACATGAATCACAATCTTCAATCTTAAAAGACGCCTTTTCAACAAAATCTAGGTGAGAAAGCTTACTGCTAGAGGTATGACCTAGTCTCTTGTGCCAAACATCCACGGTAGCCACCATTGCCCATCTTTCACTCTGCTCCGCCTTGATCCGACACAGTCCATTTATACATTTACCCATTCCAATCAATTCCCTCGAGTGTAAGTCTTGCATAAAACAGAAATCCGGATAAAAGGTTATGGAGCATTGATGTTCTCTTGATAGTTTGCTTACAGACAAGAGATTACATTTAAATTTTGGAACATGCAAAACATTTTTAATAATGATTCCATTTGGCAAACGACTGTTCCCTTTACCGATGACAGGCACAGATTCACCGTTTGGTATTAAAACCGGTGGCTCACTGATCGAAGCTCTTCTCCCATCAAGCCATTCGGTATATTGTGTTATATACTCGGTACATCCCGAGTCCAAAATCCAATCATCTCCTTTATTTTCTTTCTCTGCAAGGTGTTTTAAAAGAATATGATATTGTCTAGAACTCAAACCTGGTATAGGGCTTGTGTTCGGTTCTGGTTTGTAACGATCCCCGCCATAACCACATCTGCTTCCCCGCACAAAACCTTCGTCGGGTCCGGTTACATCAGCAGCCTTAGAGCGTCCGTCGGGTCCTTCTTCAACAACGAACTCAACAGTTTCTCCGTCTCCAAGGCTTCGGAATCCATCGGTTCTAATGGACGATTGATGAACAAAGAGATCTTTACTGTCAGATTCTGGGGTGATGAAGCCAAAACCCCTTGTAACATTGAACCACTTGACAGTTCCCAATTGTCTCGCCATAAGCGATTATCAAAGGATGGATTGGATTTAGTGTTTTGTTTGATGAGTGGTGTTAGAAACTTGCTCTGATACCATCAAGAAATTAATGGCTAGAGATAAATCTATATTTTGTTATACATAGCAGGCATAAAAACTGAGTACATATAGGGAAAGAAAGAAACAAACAAAGATCCTCAAAACAAGGAAAAGTAAAGAACTAGTTGGTCAAAAAAGGAGTTGGTCAAAAAAAGGAAAATATATGGCTGAGAATAAGCAATAATTCCAATACTAATTGGGGGACAACGTTCTACGAATTTCTGCGAAGACATGAATTGACTATGATTAGTCTCTTATGAGACTATATATTTACTTTATCAAAAATTTGATTAGGGGTGGGGCATTTGAGCCTAGATTACTAAGCATGAAAAGGATTAGGTGTTTTAAGCTAAACCTAAATCGTTACTAGCGAAAAAAAGCATATGTTGAATATTGATTAGGTTTTTAGCCAAAGCCGAAATCACTCATGTAATAATATCAATAATTGATGTTGTTAAGTTATTAAAGTGATTATCAACAATTATTAAAACAAGAAGTCATCAAAGTAATTATAAACCGTTGTGAAAACGACAAGTCACTTAAGGGCGTACCTGGTGCTGCAAAGAGCTCCCGCGTTTTCGCAGGGTCCAGGGAGGGTCCGTCCCATTTAAGGGAAGATGTACGCGGTCTTTTCCCCACATTTTGTGGGGAGGCCGTTTCCACGGATCGAACCTGAGACCTTCGGTCCCTTAGGAACAGCTTTTACCGCTGCGCCAAGGCCCGCCCTCTGCGACAAGTTACTTAAGTAACTATTAATTGTTCTGAAAATGATTGGATACTAGACTCTCAATATTGATATTGTTAAGTGACCAAAGTGACTCTAAATTATTGTGAAAAATAACAAGATGTTAGTGTCCATATAATGATATTTATATTGAGTTTTTAAGCACAAGATGATAGGACTGCAATGATTTGCTACTTGAGCGGCTACAATTTGATTTTGACTTTGATAGAGGACTTATCTAGAAAATATTATGAGTGCCACCTGAGTGGCTTGGTCATAGAAGTAAATAGACTTTTTTTACCTCCGATTAGGTTACAACTACTGTTGTTCATTGTATATAACAGGACGAAACATGTCATCATGGGCGGGTGTCACATTCCGACGGAAGCGTGAAATGCGGTTCGGGTGTTACTTGCTTTATTAGAGTACATTAATTATAGTGAAATAAACACTATATATGTATTCACACATAAAATCATAACATAAGACATGTTTTTATTTATAATATTTGGAATTACATCTTGTACATAGTTTTCAAAATTAGATGTAATTTTTCTACATTAGGACTACTGCATGTCTTCAGATACGGTGGAAGTGTGCGTCAACGTACACACTGCCGTCAACGATGTTGACGATTAACGTGACACAAACCCTTCCAACCACTTCTCCCCAACCGTTATGCACTTCAAAGATAAGGTCAAAAGAGTTATTCATTATCTCCTGAAAAAGCATATTTAAACCAGTCAACAAAAATATTGGTGAGAACATAGGTTTATATCCAAACAAAATATTTTGTTGATGTATCAATTACACCCAAACCTGTTCATAACATAATCATATTGTCACGAAATAATACACAAAATCAGATAATATTACAACTCAACCCTCATTCGGTTAGGTGCAGGAAAATAGCAACAACACTCATCCTGTTGGTACAAATATTCTCCTAGGTAGCGCTACTAATATTATCGGACGGTTCCTCATTCGAACTAATGGTTGTATCACAAATGACAGTAACTATCAAAATATTTTCAAAGTAATACATCAACATAACCAGTATGCTTTTTCCCTCAAAACTTTACGAATACCAAAAGGATAAAAAATGGGGCTATGAACTCACCGTGTCTCCAAATTTGAACCTATAAAATAGTTCACAGTATCAGATAAAAATTTTCTTTAAAATTTTTAAAACCTCAGATGT